>JAOTAZ010000001.1:4248682-4260512 GCA_025629785.1 Erythroxylum oxycarpum | reverse complement strand
TTTTACTTTGAGAGAGACTCGGGCGAACGGATAGGCTGATGCTCCCGTTACTCCTTTGATGGGTCCCTCCATAGGCAATAGTCGATCTTGTGGTATCTCCATCTGCTCGAAAGCCTCGTAATATAGTAGGTCAACCGAGCTGCATGTATCAATCAGTATTCGTTTCACCTCACTACCGTCCATATTCAGGGTGGCCACTAGCGCATCATCATGAGGGTGGCTAACACCATCTAGATCAGATTCGTCAAACGAGATCACCCTATCGTTCGGCTTCTTTATCTTTGCTGGCAAGTTTTCACCGACCTGCCTGGCACATCTCTTTCTTCCTTTGGCGGTTGAGCCGCCTGCTGCATTTCCTCCGAAAATCATGTTGATGACCCTAGCCGGTCGGCTATCTTGTCGTTCGGCATCTCTATCATCGCTCGTCCCGGGCTGTGCCCTCGCATAACATCGGTCGTCCGAATTCTTACTTCGCCTCCCCTCATCATTCCTGTCATTTTGCCTTTGAGGCCTTCGCCAAGCGTCGGACCAATCGGTCCTGCCATCAACATCGCGACTGGTATTTTTGTCCAGGATCACCGGGATAAAAAGAAGACTGTACTGTATGGATGTTCGGCCCGGGCGGGAGTTCACGGCCGGGTTGATTCAATCATCCACAATGTCTCCTTGGACTTCCGCAGGATGGCGATCGGTCTCCGTACCAATCTGCCGAGCCAGGGTCTGCTGTTGTCCCGGTTGGGACTGTAGGATTTGACGAGTCACTAAATCCGCCGCTTCCTCTATCTGCCTTCGGGTGAGAGATGTTTGTTACGGTGCAGGAGGATCGGCATCCAGGGGATGCTGGGAGTTGAGATGGGAATTGGCTTCAGCGTTATCCTGCAGGGCTACGCTTTGCGCTTTTTGATCCTGATTCTGAGGCTGTGGGTGATCATTCAGGTGTGAAGATTGTGTGGGAGAATCGGGATGTGCAGGTGGGAGAACGGCAGGTAACTGCAAAGTCATCCGTTGTAGTGCAAGTGCAGTGACGGCGGCAATATCAGGGTTGGCTGCTGCCGCCTGACTGATCTGTGTGGTTCTGGGCGTGGTGCCCGGATGCCTGGCCCCACGATGGGCGCCAAATGGTTCAGCCTGATTCTGCTGGGGTTGAACGTCGTTGTTAGGATCTATGATCGGTGCGACTCTGGCTATGGAATACCTGCAAAACAAACAATGGCTAACCGGGAGTTGATTCCCGGGAGGCCCCTCCGAAGCTCAAGTCAGTCTTTTTTTGAAGGTTTTGATTATAACCAGTAGGCAAACTAGGATTGTGGCGATGTACCTGAATCGGGGAGGAATAGTACCTTATATACCTGGGACTACCACTAGGTTTAGGTCTTTATATAAATCATTGTGTTTGCATGGGAGTTTAACACTTGATGGGCCGGATGGGCCGTGAACGTTTAAAGATGGGCCTGGGCCTAGCGCAGCCGACCCAACCAACTACCAATCTTGTTTCTACATCTTTCCTTATCATCCTCGTGAGGTACGGACTCAGATATCACCATCGATGTCGGGTTTGGGTCGCATGAAATTGGGATGTTACAAGAATAAACTGAGTTGTTCCATTTATTCTCATCTGAAAGTATTTATACATGTACTACATTGGCTATCAACAACTGTTAACAGACTTAACTAAAATACTAACACTAATTGACAATAACGACTTCTTGTATTTCTAGACTACTAAGACTCCAACATATTCCTCCTGTCTTAGGAGTCTTGAGATAAACCAACTTTACTCCACAAATACTCAAATCTCCTTGCTTGTAATGTCTAGTGAACAAATCCGCAACCTGCTCTTCTGTCTTACAATATACAAGCTTAATCTCTCCTTCTTGTTGAATGTCCTATAGAAAGCAACACTTCATTTTAAAGTGTTTTGTTCTTCCATGGAATACTATATTCAGATAATCGATAAAGCAACCTTGTTGTCTATCAACACCTCCGTGCTTTCCTCCAGTGAGATACCTAGCTATCTCTTCCATCATCTTCCTTAACCAAATAGTTTGCTTTACTGTAGTAGTAGCTGCAAGTAGCTCTGCTTTAGCTGTCGATTGAGCTACCATGCTCTGTTTTTTTGAACCGCATGAAAAACATCCTGAGCCCAAGCTGAAGCAATAGCCAGAGGTGCTCTTCATGTCATCTGAAGATCCTCCCCAATCACTATCTGAGTACCATCTCAACTTCATACTTGTTCTTCCATACTTAAGACTGAAGTTATAGGTTCCTTTAAGATATCTTACGATCCTCTTAACTGCTATCATATGAATTTCTGTTGGTGATGCCATGAATCTCGAGAGCATGCTCACTAGAAACTGAATGTCTAGTCTTGATGACGTTATGTACATCAAGCTTCCAATGAAGCTTCTATATCTTCCTTCATCAGTGGCTTTGCTTCCATCTACCTTCTGCAATTTTTCTTTACAATTCATTGGAGATTTTGCTGGTTTGCATTCCATCATGTGAAATCTCTTAATGACTTCTCTGATGTACTTCCTTTGGCAAATAGAAATCCCTTTTGGATTTTGATAGATTTCCATTCCTAAGAAGTATGTCATTAACCCCAAGTCTATTATGTCAAAAAAGTCCTTCAATTTGAGTTTAACTCCTTCAATCTCCTTGGTATTGTTTCTAGTTAGCAGCAAATCATCAACATAGATGGACATGTAGATGATTCTGTCTCCTAGCTTTCTCACGTAGAGAGTGAGTTCACTCTCACTTTTGCTAAACCCAATCTGCTGTAAGTAAGCATCTAGCTTATCATACCAAGCTCTTGGAGCTTGTTTCAGCCCATACAAAGCCTTCCTTAATCTTTATACGTTCTCATCCTTTCCTTCAACAATAAAACCCTCAGGTTGCTCTACATAAATCTCCTCTTTCAGCTCTCCATTCAGGAAAGCTGACTTAACATCTAGCTGATGCACAAGCCAACCTCTTTTCGCTGATATGTTCAAGATGAGTTGGATTGTCTCTAGCCTCGCTACTGGTGCAAAGGTTTCTGAGTAGTCCACTCCATTTACTTGTGAATACTCTTTGACAACTAATCTTGCCTTGAATTTATTCAAAGTACCATCCGAATTTACCTTGGTTTTGTAAACCCACTTCACACCAATAATTTTTCTATCAGCTGGTTTCTCTACTAACTCCAAGGTCTAATTGTTTCCATCATTGCAGCTAACCATTCCTTGCTTTCTTTTGCTTCCTTAAAGATTACTGGTTCACAGAGAGTAAGATTACAAGTTTGATAATATCAGAAAGGAGTCTTGTACCTCTTTTTAGAATGTGATCCACTTGTTCTTTAAGATCATCATCAGTTTGAATTTATGGTTCTGCCTCCTCTTCACTTACGTGTGAGTGAGCTTCCTCTCCTACTTCATCTGGTTCAACTTCTGCTTCTGTTTGTGGCCTGTCCTCATCTTCAAACCCTTCTTCTGATGTAATCTCAAACAATTAAACCCCACGCAACAACAATTTCTCCACCTGTGTATTGTCTTCTTTGAGTTTTGACCAATCCCAAACCTCATCTTCTACGAAGGTCACATCTCTACTGATTTTGACTTCCTTCTTACTGGGAATTAGGACTCTATATCCTTTATTAAATTTAGAGTACCCAACGAAAACTCATGCTGCAGCTTTGGAATCAAGTTTATTCCTCTTTTGCTGCAGCACATAGATGAAACAAGGTGAGCCAAAATTTTTCATATTTTTCAAATTTGGCTTCCTCTTGTGCTAGACTTTATATGTTGTTTTCTTCCCCAAGGCTTTTTTATGTAATCTGTCGAGAAGAAATACTGCTGTTGCAGCAGCCTCTGCCCATAAAAACTTAGGTAGTGTCTTTTCCTCAAGCAACCATCTCACCATTTCTAGAATGGTTTTATTTTTCCTTTCACTCACCCCATTTTATTGAGGTGAGTAAGGAACTGTTAGCTGATGCAAAATACCACTTTCTTGACAGATTTTCTCCATCTTTTGATTTTTGTACTTAGTTCCATTGTCACTTCTCAACTTTTTAATCTTCTGCCCACTCTGATTCTCTATCATATGCTTGAACCTCTGGAAAACTTCTAGTACTTCTGCCTTGGATTTGAGGAAATAAATCCAGCAGTACCTTGATTTGTCATCAATGAAAGTGATAAAGGATCTACTTCCATTTAGAGATTTAACAGGTAAAGGTCCACACACATCAGTATGGACCAATTCAAGCAGCTCAGATGCTCTCCAGGTTCTATCTTTGAAAAGTTCTCTGGCCTTCTTTCTTGAATGCATGTGGTACAACCTTGTTGAGCTTCTTTGAGGATTGAAATGCCTTGCACAATATCAGATCCACTCAGCTTTATTAGACCCTTCCAATGAAGATGACCAAGCCTCTTATACTAGAGACTTGCACGAATAATACTTGCATTTAGTGTTACTTCATGTTGTTCAAGAAGGTTTAAGACATAGCTTAAGTCTTTAGCCTTTATCTTAAACAGAGGTCTCCCCTCCATGGTTAAGATAGTGCATAAACCTCCTTGAAAAAGAACTGCGTAACCTTTTTCAATTAACTGTGAAACACTGAGGAGGTTTTGCTCAAGATCTGGAACATAGAGCACATCTTCAAGTGTTCTTGGGCCCTTCATGCTCTCTATGATGACAACACCTCTTCCTTAGGCAGAAATTAATTATCCATTGCCAATCTTCACTCTATAGGTGTGCTTCTTGTCCAAATTCTTGAATATACTCAAATTGCTAGACATGTGGTTAGAGCATCCACTATCGACTAGCCAACTATTTGCTGGAATACTAGTGCTTTGACAGGAGGCTACAAAGAGATGATCTTCCTCATTTTTGACAGCAATCTGGGCCTCACCAGGGTTCTACACTTGCTCCTTGCTCCTGCAAAATTTATCTATGTACCCAAGCTTCTTGCATTTCCTGCATTTAACATCAGGTCTTCTCCAACAATTATAATGGGGATGATTAGTCTTACCGTAGTGCTTGCAGGGATCTCTATTGGACTTAGTTGAAGATGCTGAGGCATCTTGCTTATCTTGTTTCATGCTTTTTGAACTGCCTTTGGTCCAATTTTTCTTCTTTCCTTCTCCATTGTTTTTCTGACTTGCCCTGAGTGCTCTTTCGATGACTTCAGCATTCCTTAGTGCTCTCCTTTGCTCTTAGGTTTGCAAAAAACTCATCAATTCTGACAACTTCAGATCTGCCATATCTTTGGTATTTTCCAAATAGATGATAGTTGCTTCGAATTTTTCTGGAAGGGAAATCAGTATCTTTTGTTCTATCTTTTCATCTTCCAATCAACTTCCAAGAAGTCTGGTCCTATCTGCAAGATCCTGCAATTTTCCAGCATATACTTTGACAAATTCTTTTTCTGTCATTTGGAGCTTGTCGAACTCCCTCATCAGGTTAATTACCTTCATGCTCTTCACCCTCTCATCTCCTTCGTACTCAATCTTCAAGTAATCCCATATGTCTTTTACAAACTTTAAATGCATAATTCTTGTAAATAGAGAATAACTTACAGCAGAGTAGAGGCAAGACTTGGCCCTTGCTTTTTTAGTAAGTCTTTCCCTTTGATACTTCATTTGATTTACTGTTGCATTGTCTGCTAATGGATCAACTTGATAATCTTGCTCAACTGGCTCTCACAATTCCAGTCCTTCCAGGTACGTTTGCATCTTTACTACCCAGATCTGGTAGGACTCTCCATCAAATAATGGTGCTTGTATGCTTGGAATTCCTTCCATCTTGGTTTCTGTATACTCCTTTGAGACTACAACACTTTCTTGTTCGAAAAAGACTTCCAAGAACTACTCCACAAACCCCTTAAGATCCTTTGATAAATGCTCTGATACTACTCTTGTTTTATAAATGTGTAGATAGAAATTAGTAAACTTTTAAAGGACTAAATTGAGAAGAATGAACTGGGTTGTTCTATATATTCTCATCTGAAAGTATTTATACATTTGTTACATTGGCTGTCAACAACTGTTAATAGACTTAACTGAAAAACTAACACTAACTGACAATAACGACTCCTTGTATTTTTAGACTACTAAGACTCCAACAGATTTCAACCTCATAACTTTCACTTGTGTTCATTTACATTTACCCTTATATCAAAGCATCTAATACAAAGGTTAACATTTTATTTAAAGAAATAATATATACACATTTTGGAATACTTCATAAATCGGATGAATATCCAGCTAACCACTTTTTTTTTTTTTTGGGAACAACTACTTTATTAAATAGGAATAAGGTTGGATAATTCAGAAATGTGTATAACTCAACTTTAATAGATAATTCAGAAATATAAAATACGCATACAACTTATTCATGTCTCGTCCAATCCCCCCACAGTACTTTGCTTTTAACTAAACAAAATGGTCTTTAAAGTGAGGAATCCTAAGTATAAACTCAAAAGCCAATAACTCTTTATCGCTCCCAATAAAAGTTGTCCTTATGGGAGTGCAGGGAGCAGAATCTTGTTCTTTACCTACTCCTTTTCTGAGCAGAATTTTCAACTTTATTGGTTGTGGCTATGACAAAACAGGAGGACCCTTGAAAATTTTTCAACTTTTGTAGAGATTGATCACAAGCTATTTGTGAAACCCTGGCTCGTGGGGTTTCCGTGAAAAGTTAGTTCTTTGGCCCGAGGAACTAAAGGCTTCAAAAGCTGCAATGAATGGATGATACACCACAATATCCAGGGGTACAGTTTTCTTGTATGATGTCTTATATAGGTCATATGCTGAATGCAAGACAGCAACACTCCCGGAGGAGTAGTAGTCCATAGGCCACTCAAATGTCACCCTCCTAATTCGTCACTTTACAAACAAAAAGTAAAAGCAAATTTAAAGAAAAGAATATCATGACAAATTCCCGGAACATTCACAGTGGTCCTGGGAAAAAAAAAATTCACATTTTGTCTCTTTAATAGTGCAATTTCTCGTCAACTTTCGTCACTCAAAGTCCCTACTACTCATTCTCCAATCAACACATTTGCTTTCAAAATGATGAAACTTCAATAGCCAACAAATAAACATAATTTTACCGTGACAGTAACGATGGATATGAATCTAGTGATCAGGTCCACTTCAGATCTGATAAAATCTCAAAGTTCTCGACTATTATCAGAGCCCAGATGGGATTTTTCAGTGTAATCTGTATATATATAGGTTGTGATGGAAAAGACGTCTTTCCTACTTATCTAACTTCTTGGATGCCATGAAAAGAAGCTTAAAGACAAGAGTCACGAGTAGCAAGTCTCGAGGGAGCGTCTATGGACATGTGGTTATGTTCTTTATTGCCTTTGGCAATTTTAGTGCTTGCTAGGACCTCATTCTCTAAGGTGGAGATAAAGAGTCGTCTATTCAATCATAAACCTAGAAAAGGAACACATACACACACAAACTCACTTTGGTGAGATTAGTCGTGTGTCCGTCTACAGTAGTCCAAACACATTAATTTACCATGTAACAGTGAATTCCAATCAACAAGGTCACCAAAGGATTGTTATTGGCAATAGTCTTTCATTGGTGCAACCTGAACCTGAGAGTGCTAAGCTGGCTCGAGGCTAAAAAGATAGCTGGGCCGTAAGTTGAAGAAAAAAGGGAGATAACCGAGCAACAGCTTCCGAAAATGGAAAGAATTTACTGGCCTGAGTCATCAAGAAGTAAAAGGGAATAGAGACTCGACTGATTGATGGGAAAACGAAGTTGCTGTTTAGCCTAAAGAAATACTGAAAAGTCATGAAAACGTCAATAAATAGTTATCACAAAAAAAAAAAATCCTTTTTACCACTTTCTCAAAAGTAAATGGTCAGATCAAAATAATTTAACCTTTAGTTACCCAAAAGTATGTTAGATTAAATGAGTAAAATTAAAATAACAAGCTGAGAAGTTAAATCAGCTTGCTTCAAAGGGAAAGAAGATAAGATTTTTCAGCTTTGATAAAGGTTATCCATTAGTGAAAAAGTTAATCTTGGATTTTGTGTTGAAATTAGACAAATGAAGTTGATATTACAAATTGAAAAGGATGTATTTGATTTACAAGACATCCTTTTGTACAACTTTTGAAAAAACTCATCTAAAGGTGTTTCCTCTTCATCGGTTTTCTAATTAATGCCCACCTTAATTATGGAAGAGGTGTGCAATGTCAACATATTGAAGAAGACAAAATTACATGAATCTATAATTCAAGAGAAGTACTAGAACATGCATCAACTACTACTAAAGTATCTTAATGCTAAATATTCTTTCTTTTCTAAAAACCTACAAGTATTTGTAAATTCACATGTCAAACATTACGTTTGAAGCACGTACAGTAGATAGGAACATACCCCTCTCTTCTCTTCAAGTCTCAGTTTGAATCACAATTCTGCCCTTGAAAGATTATGAATACTAAAAAATTCCCCATGTGTGCTTTCTTTTGATAAATATGACAAGAGGTTTTATGTAAAGTTGAAAGAACCTCCCTTACCATTTCACAGAAGACCAATGACAAAGAATAGTCTTCGGCTTTGAGATGTTCTGTTAAGAACGTCTTGTAACAATTTCAGCTTTTTCTGAATAGATGTAACAAGATAATGGGCTATTAAGCCCCAATAGAGCAGTGAACAACCCCACCCCATCTTCTCGATAAATGGGCTTATAGCTGTTGGGCTATTTATGTTATGGGCTTCAAATACCATTTTCTTGTTATTTATAAACATAATTACCATAAATTATTATTTATAAACATAATAACTTTTTGAAGCCTTTAAATTGAACCCCAATATTTTCAAACGGATTCTAACTGGATGCCAAAATTTAACGATATTAACTCTTTATTAATTAAATATCACTGATTTAATATTATCTTTTTATATTTTTAAAACAAAAAAGGATCCTCAATATATCACTTGATAAGTGGAATCTACGATCACAAATCTTTAGAAGTGAGTCTCATCGTCTACCACAATCGTAATATTAGAAGTATAATTAAAATTTTGGTTTTTGACTGTTACTAAGTTTTTATGTATACTGGATTACTAAGTTTTTATATTTATCAAAAAAAAAGTTTTTATGTATAACCTTATTTTCTTCCACAAGCCTCTTTTGTATGCTAAATTACTGGATTACTATTGGACTGAGGGAAGGTTTAAGAGATGTGTCCAAAAGATGGGGTCTTCTTCAAGTCGTATAAGCTTAGGGCCTATCATGTATCCCGAATTGAGGAAGAAGTCTCGGACATTTCACAATCCAAGTGGATTCTTCATCTCGATGGCTCACGAACTTGTTGAGAAGCTTGTCACTGTTATATTGAGTCCGATTGATAGAAGTCCAAGACTTTCTGGTATTCTTAGGTTAAAAGTTAAAACTAAAGTGTCCACATTTGGCAGATACGGAGAGGATTATTATGTGTTTCTAGTAAGCAAATGCGATGACTTCAAAGCTCCTAAGTCCATACCCTTCATTTGATTTGGAAAAGAAGAAGAAGAAGAAGAAGAAGAAGAAGAAGCTTTCGAACCTCTGTAGCATGCACTTGTCTTCTCTTTGTGTAGCAAAGCCAAATGGAAACATGTAAATGCTGCGTATAGTCTGGTTTTTTGTTTTGTGATTTGATGTTCTGCTCTTCGTGCCTTGTGCCGGATAAAGATCGTGTTTTAGAATATTTAGTTAGATAATGTATAGATTAAATATAAGGAATTACAGGATCATTCAATATTATTTTATCTACTTTATAACACATAAATAAATAGTAAAATAGTATTTTAGAATATTTAAATTATAACATATGATTAATTATTATTTAAATTTGTAAAATTACTTGTATTTAATACCTACGGAACAACATATACTCTTTTTTTTTGTGAGTTAAATATACTCTTCTTTTTTTTCTCTCCCACTTACTTAAGTCAAGCTATAAATGATGGGAATTTAATTTTTTATAAGTCACTTATAAACTTAAGATTGCAAGATGGTACAAGAGATCTAAACTAGTGAACATAAGGTTTGGTCTTAACAACAAAGTGTCCTAATAGATTTACATAATAATTAAACTATACTTAATAGATTTCTTGAGAAGAACAAGACTATAAAAAGATTATAAATATAATCAAAAGCTTTCAAATCTCTATTTGCTTTAATTATAAAACAAAAAAGTAATTACTTATAACCTACATAAAATTATTATATTCTATCATTTAGGTAAAATTAATTAGGATTCAATAATCCATTGAAAACATTTTGAAAATGATTTAAGAGGACTAAATAACAACTATCATAAGTTTGCACACAATTAACAAAATATCTGAGCATGAAGAATCTAATTAAATAAATCATCATACTAGACCTTGATAGTTAATATATTATAATCAACATATAACTATACAAAATCATAAGAAGAAATAATTCACTAATAGAACCTTTTGGTATGCTATTAGCATGTTATGGCTTGTATATGTAATATGTAAAATGATAAACTATGCATATCTATATCATTTTAGTCTCAATCAAAAATCTAATCTCAAACTAAGATCTATGATCTCTAAAAGAGACCTTTAATCTCATAAAGATTAGTTGCCAAAAGATCCGATCTATATTCATTGATCATAAAAATCAATCATGATATAAACTATCATCTTTCATAAAAATGGTTATAATATACCTTGAGATAAAACAATCATTTGCGATCATATATAATAAGAATAATTTCTTGCATGCCTTTTAAACGTCATAGTACAATAAATAAGTGTAGTTGACAACACGTGTTGAGTGCATTGTAAAATTTACCAAACTCTACACATTAAAAATTTATAATTATGGTAAGTTGGGATTGTATCTACAAGGAATGTTTGGTTAATTCTCGCAATGAAAATAATTGATATAAAGGAAATAAAAGGAGAGGTATTGATTGATGTCACTGAGAAAACAAAATAAGATTAAACTAACGCAACCAATTTATAGAAAATAGTCAAAAGCGATAAAAGTGATGAATATTTTTACCCTATTCTCAATTAATCTTGACCTACTTGCAATTAAACATATTTCATTGTTATAATGCTTTCACATCTCTCCTAGAACTATTGGTTGTAGACTAGCAATAAGCTCTGTTAATCCTGATTTTTCAGTAGGTCATGTTTAATTAAGATAAGATCGTTAATTAAATCTAACTATCGAATAACCTAGAACACGCTCTCTAGATTTAATTGGGCAGCTGAATTACAAAATAGAAAATAGACCAATCTAAGCAACAATCACATAGGCTTTGATCATTTAACCTAGGTTATTTTAATCCTAATGATTTGAAACCATTAGTAGCTACAAACGAATCTTAAATATAACGATTACATATTATATTTAAGATTCTAATAATGAGTTCATACATAAATGATAACGATCATTCATACATGAAAACTCAAATATATAAACATATGATAATATAATCAATTCAAATAGAGAGATTTAACATTACAAAATGAAAAGATATCTAGGGATCAATATTACCTTTGAACTAATGTCAGGAAGCCTTTGGATCATATCAATATTTTCTAACCATATCCATGTAACATTATATGATTCCAAAACATCTTTGATGAGTTATACTAACTCTATTTTCACCATAATTTCCTATAGACTAATGTATTTCAAACCCCAATTTACACCTTTATCTAAGCGCATCCTAGCAGAGGTGATACTCTTCGAAGTATGTCACCTTTTGCTTACTATTTTACATCTCTGTAGTGTGAACACTTCGCTCTGATATTTATCTCACGATATTCCATAACTTCGTTGTTGATCCACTTAACTCA
>JAOTAZ010000001.1:4228421-4244755 GCA_025629785.1 Erythroxylum oxycarpum | reverse complement strand
GCCAAAATATCAAAGAGACAGAACATAAATCGGACTAAATTTGCTTAATATGCTAACCCCTAATTTGGGGCGTTACATATAACTTCTTTAGCAAACCTTTATTATGAAGCAAAAATCTTGTCATCTCTATAATTGTTTTATTCTTCCTCTCCACAACTTCATTTTGATGAGGAATGTAGGGAGTAGTCAATTGGTGCTTAATGCTTAAGTCTTTACAAAACTTGTTAAATCTTCTAAAGGTGTATTCAGTTCCATTATCTAATCGAATCACTTGCATTTTGCATCCACTTTGAGTTTCCACCTAAGCTTTAAACCTCCAGAAAATGTCAACAACCTCATATTTAAGTTTTATGAATTAAATCCAACACATTCTTGTGTAATCATCAATGAGGCAATATAGTACTTACTACCGTTCAATGATGGTGCTTTTAGAGGTCCTCCTATGTAAGAACTAGTTGTAGCTTTGTAGCCCTCTAAGCCTTGTTTTATGGAAAGGGCAATCTAATACAATTCTCCTACTGATAGGCAGCATACGTAGGAAACTCCTCCTCCAATTTAGGCAAACCTTCCACCAAATTGTTCTTCTTCATGAAGCTCCTCACGGTTTTGCTCTTCCCACACTAGGAAAATAGACTAAACGGGTAATATCTGTAGGCGGGTGGTCTGGGCTACTACAAATAATATCAAAACTGGTTTTCGAACCGTTGTGTCATCATAGGATGTTAGGCCCTAAGGGAGCTGAGCCCTAAAGGGGTGGATAATGAGATCCCGCATCGGCTGGAGAGGGGAACGAAGTATGCCTTATATAGGTATGGATACCTCTCCACCATAGACATGTCTTCACTAGTGTGGGATAAGCAAAACTATGAGGAGCTTGGAGCCCAAAGCGGACAATATTTGTGGACGAGTGGTTTGGGCTGTTACAAATGGTATTAGAGTCGATTCCTAAATCCTTGTGCCAACGTAGGATGCTAGGCCCTAAGGGGGTGGATGATGAGATCCCACATCGGCTGGAAAGGAGGAACGAAGTATACCTTGTAAGAGTATGGATAACTCTCCATCATAGACGCGTCTTCTTTGGTGTAGGAAGAGCACAACTGTGAGGGACTTAGAGCCCAAAGCGGACAAATATCTGTCGGGGGGTATTCTGGGTTGTTACAAAAATGCCCCAATCTCCTATGCCAAAGCACCACATTACTTTCTTTTTTCTGTACAGCAGCCTACTCCTCGTCCAACAAATTCAAAGTAAAGCTTTTGCCTTTCATTTGAACTTTGAATACCTCTCTTCCTTCTACATCCTTGATCATACAACTTTGGTCATCAAACAGAAGCTTATAGCCTTTCTCTAGCAACTGGCTAACACTCAAAAGGTTTTGATCAATGTTAGGAACATATAACACATTAGGGATAAGTTTCAAACCTGAGAGGCCTCTAAGTGTCACTGTCCCTTTGCCTTTTACTAGAATATATGATCCATCCCCAATTTTGACTTTGGAAATGACACTTCTATCAAGTTCTTTTAAAAATTCATAGTCATAAGTCATGTGGTTTGTATAACATCTATCTATTAGCCAACTTTCTGTAGAGCTATTCCTAGCAAAGCATGATGCTACAAACAATTGCTCCTCATTTGGTTGATCAACAACCACCTTGGCTTCTCCTTATTGTTGTTAAGATTTGCATATCTTCTCCACATGCCCCCCATCTATCCACATTTGTTACATCTTGCATTAGGCTTCCACTATCATCTTTTTTGTAAGTGATTAGTCTTCTTACAGTAAGGGCGGGGTGGTTAGACTTGTGTGTTGTTGTTATTGTTGCTTGAACCTGCTCCAAGCTTATTGTTGCTTTGTTTTTCCTTCTTATTCCTGCCACCATTGTTGTGCTATGGTCTGGCTTGAAAAGATCCCTCCACGGATCCTTCTTGTCCCATAAGCCTCCTCTGCTCCTATACCTGTAATGTATTTTACAGTTCTACCAATTTAATGTTTGACAGGTCTTTAGGATTTTCCAGGGATAAATTATGGCCTCAAATCTTTCATGGATTGTAACTAAGACTTTCTAAACTATTCTTGAATCAAAGAACTTTGTACCAAGAAGTCTTACCCTATTGACAATGCTAAGGAGTTTGTTAGAGTAGTCCTTAATTGTTTCTGATTCGTTCATCCTTTGTGACTTGAATTCACGAATCAAATTTCATGCTTGCATACCTCTGACTCATTCATTTCCTTCATATTCCTCCTTCAAGAAGTCTTAGATTTCTTTAGTTACTTTTAATGTCATGATTGTAGTGAAAATTGTAGGTGAGACAACTATAAACAGGCTGGCCCTTACCTTTGATTTCCTTTGCCTCCTCTCCTTGTGGTTCTTAATTTGTGCAAGGCTTGGTTTGTTAGGTAGGGGAGGAACTTTATATTCATCTTCAACAGCTTCCCATAGATCATTAACATAAAAAAAAAGCTTCCATTTTGACAACCCACACTTAATAATTTGTTTCATCAAATACATTACATTGAAAGAAGTTTTTGTATCCATCCTAAAATTTTTTGTAAGCTTTTATGTTTGTGTAAGGTAGTTGTTAGTATTTAGAAATTTTTTTTGGCTCTCATGACCTTACAAATCCCTCAAGATACTACTCTGATACCAATTTGTAAGTTTTTTTAATAAGAAAACAAGTGCTGAAACAACATGTATAGAAGAAGAAAACAATATTTGAGACTGCAGAAAAATGACTTAAATTTATTGAGCATAAAAACACCTATTTATACATCAAAATTATAACAGAAAAGTATAAAAAATGTAGCAAAATTTACTGCACATTCTCCACAACAATTACTTCCTACACAATAGCAAAAAAATGTCATATTCCTCCATAACTAACGAACATTTTGACTGCTTCATTTCAACATGTCTATGTTGATTTGCAACACATATTTTTTTTCATGCTTCGGCATACTTAATTAATTCTTTTACACCTCAACAATTTTACCAGCATTAGCAGCCTATTCACTCTTATTTCATATGTATCACTTATGATTAAGTTATAAAACTTTCGATTTTTTCCTGAATAAATAGTAAAAAATTATGATATAAAAATTTTCAATAAATTATACATTAGATATAATTCTTATAGAGTCAAAGTCCAAATAGTTTACATTGAAAAATAAATCATTTTTTATTTAGCACCAAATAAAAGCTTATGATAGTAAATATGTTATAATGATATTAATGAATGAAAATCACTTCACAATTTTTGAGTCTTGACTACGAAGAAATTGAAAAGTAAATAAAGCAAAAATTTAGTAATTTTCATTAAAGAAATGTTTTAAGTTCCAAATATTTTAAAAGGTAAAAATTTAGTGATTTTTATGATTATTACTAAATATTTTATTATTATGATCGTTTTTAGCAATTCCAAAAATGAAATTTCAACAAGTAACATATTTGAAATTAAGTTATGATATTGGAAACAAACTTACACATGAAATAGTGTTAGAAATATGAAAATTTTGTTCACAACTCAATTATCAATTAGGTGATGTCTTTAAAGTTTGTGTTTAGTTATCATATTAGTTAAAAGCATCTATCAAATTTAAATTAAATTAGAATTAAGAACTTTTTTAACTAATGGAAAGTTAGTTAGAAAAGTTTATGTAAATTTATATTTAATTTAACATGATGTAATTCTTTTTTATATTTAAATAAATATATCTCAAATGTTCGTTGGGAATGCCAACTGTGTGTTTTTCATGCCGCATTTATATTTAACCTGTTCTTGGAAATGAACTCTCTTGCTTTCTGAATACTCGACGTTTCAAGTATCTAACACCGGTAAGCCAAACTTGGTTGTGATGTAAGTCTGGAACAAAAACAAAGTAGCCTGTCGCAAGAAAGGTGGTTGACCTTCTTTATAACTTGGGGCAAACCTGAGATTTGATGGTTCTTCTTCTTATCTGGCTTGTTATCTTAATAAAACAAAATGAATAGAGACATCTTACACAAGTCATTTTTGGTGTTCTGAGCATTGATGTTAAATGTGCAAGTAGGACTTGTTTTATCTAATGAAAGAACAGCTTTACAAAATTCCTTGGTACATGGTTATACATGGGAAAAAGCGAAGTTTGTACCTTCCTTTCGTATGTACATGTTACAGAATTTCTTTTGCCAGGTTGATGGAGAGTTAGGGCCTGTGTTGTTCTTAGGCCTCGTCTTGGTCTGTGTTCCTCATCCTTTTCCATTTGTACGCTACGTTGCTTGCCGGGAAGGATGGACAAATTCATTATTTCAGATGCTCAAGAACCTTTCTGTTTTTTCATTTCATAGAGTTTGCTTGACTTCGTAACAGTCAATAATTGACCTTCCAGAAATATCTGACCTGACAACCAATTTAGCACAATTATTGAGAAAATTCCCATCATACGAAACCGACTTTTTGTACGTGTTTGGCCCAATCTTGGCATTATCTTTCATATGTTGATGCTAATCTAAAAGGAGAAGATTCGGATTGTTCCTTGGTGATAACTCCTTATGTTAACTTGAACCAGATACTTCAGAGGCTTCTTGAGCAAGGAGCATGGAGGACCTGGAACATGGATCATTGAGCCACTTTTACAGATGTGACTGCTCTGAAGGAGAACCTAATACCTGGTGCACCTTTGGCTACAAGAACCTTCCTTTTATGGTCTCAAAACTAAAACATATCTTTATTGGAATCTTTGAATTTTAAACCATCAAAAAGATGGTTAATTGTAAAATCATAAATGTTTCAGATTTATCTACATGTTATATTCTGGTCTGGTCAATCAGCCGTGAAATTTGCAGAATATAACTGGGATAACAGTGTCACGTCCATTACTCTTTTTTGTTGCTATACAGACTTTTCTTATTTTTCTGGAAAATGGTCCAAAAGAGGGGTCGTCTGGTTTGACAATTGGTTTTGGATATCAGATAAACGACCTCCACCCGATTTAGTAAACCTATTTTGCTGACTATTCAATTTAATCAGCCTCAGCAAATGGCAGAAGCGCCTTGCTGATCTTGGGAAAATACCATCAGCTTCCAGCCTCAGAAATGCTCTGTAATGAGGGCCGCCACGACTTAGGCCTAAGTGCAGAGGAATTAATTGATGGTGTCCTGTGTCGGTGTCTTTCATGCTTTATCACCTGAAATCGTTTTCTAGTGGTTAGCTTCCACAATATGATAATGGGACAAAATCATGTTCCATGCTAATAATTCACGTCTACAAAGCTAGCTATTCATTTCTTCATAATTTGATGTCAGGATAATCAGTCAAAACTATGAAAAAACATCATCATAAAGCTGAAAGCCTGCAGATGTTGCTCCACTAGAAGTATTAGATTATTAAATAACTAGACTTGTTCATACATTTTTGTACTTCAACGAGAATCATCTTCTGCTTTTAGTATAATGGTTGGACATACCAGCCAGTAACTTCATGAAGGAAGAAAATCATGGTTTTGAAGAAGCATATTAAATAATCTCAGGAACAGCTTCAGGAATAAGCTCAAATTGGAAAAAGATCAAGTTAAAGATACCTTGTACTCGTCTTTGTCAGGTTTCTTTACTGCTTCACAATCCGCACTCTGCTTCTGATCTGCTGCCTGCAATTTCTCAACAGATTCTGGTTGCTGCTGCTTCATTTTTGCATACTTCTTTGCCCGCAACACCTTCATAACCTCTGCAACCGGAAAACATACTCTTATAAATTAATGCACAACCTCAAGTAGCATACAGAAGAAAAAAATGATTCTCATCAGACCATATTCCTTACCTTGGGTAGTAACAAGCCTATAAGCATGGCCAAGAGAAAGCGTGTCACTTGGCCTGAGAAGCTTAACACGAGTGAACTGCACAACTTTCTGCTCCTGGTTTTCTTCACCAGAAACAGGCAATGGAATGATCAAAGAAACATAATGACCAGGATTCATTTTCATGACCTCACTGGCTGTGACAGGCCAATATAACCTCTCTATTTTTCCATGGGGATGCTGTATTACAAGAGCTGCAGCATCTATGGCTTGACAGTTCCCCATTATCTCTTAGCTTATCTTCTCCAGAAATCTCTCGTGGGGGGAGAAAAGAAGAAGATGTGAAGATAGATAAGGGAAGAAGAGAGGAGGAAGGAGGTGAAGTAAACAACAGTCTCTTTCTGTACAGCTCCCACCACCCTACAAATATACTAGTAAGGGTCGTATTCAAGCAGGCCGTCCCTCAATTTCTCAACTAACATAAAACAGGAAAAAAGAAAAAAGAAAAAGGAAAGAAATCTTACATGTGTGTATTCAATAATTAAAACCCATTTGACATTTCAATTTGGCAATAAAGAAAGTTTATTTCTTTAGGGTGATATCATCAACTACAAAACATATTTGTGATGGTAACAAGGTATGTGCAATGATAAGAACTGTATGGTTTTATTATAATTGGCACCGGCAGGAACCTCGGAAGCTGGTTCGGGTGCCACGTGGAGAGATGTCAGGAGGGTCGTTGGGGGCATGGCCCGTAACTGTCGAAGTACAATTTGTAAGACATAGGTGTGAATTGAAGTTTATATGCCCAAAGGCAGGCTTGCCTATTGGCACCTATGTCCTATCCAAATTCCCCATTTTCAACCCTTTGGTCCTATAGATCCTTTATCTTCTGGTTACAAAAAACTCAAATGGGTTAATTCTACTGTAAGATGTGGATAAGTATATCACCTTCTAATTCATCCAATTCTTGAATAGTGAGTTGGGTTTGAGTTTAAATGGCTAAGCATGGAAGCACTCACAATCTCTAATTTAAAAAGAACAGGCACAACTTTTGGTGTAAAAGTGGCACAGTCCAATGCAATTCAAATGTCATATCTTAGCATATAATCAAGGCTTGCATTAAAAAGATGCTTTAGATTAACCCCAAAAAAAGAAAAACTAAGAAGCAAGACTTACCTCACGCTTCTTTTCATGTGTAGTGTATGGAGGGTGATGTGGATCAAATCATTAGAACACATTTGCACTTAATTAATCAAAACTTTGGAGTCCTACCCAACATCAATGCAGAAATTGTTTTCTCAAACATCTTCAAGGCAAAGTGGCAAACCATACTGCAGCAGTCACCAACTCCTGTTGCATTTCAGATAATCCAAGACAAGATTAAGGACAGATGGAAAAGAAAAAGGCAAGATTTGAGATTAATTTTCTTTTCGTGTGTTCCTAAGATGCTAATCTTGGATTGGCTACGAAAGAGACAGCAATCTCCCCGAAGGATCTTGAACTCCTGCTATGAAAAACTTTCTTCTATGATTCACATGTGTAAACATCTCTGATTAATTGTCAGTCTATGTAAGCCATGTGAGATGTTGGGGATCTTTGGTTCACACAATAAATGGTGACTGGCCCAATTTGCTTATTTCAAACAAGACCCTTAATTTTAAATGAAGGGATCTTAACTTCTTGTGAGAATTGGTTGAAGCAGCCCCTTTGATGTAATACAATATGGAAGGAGGCTACTAATTGTTATATGCTGGTGGTTCTATAATGTTCTTGTGGGGGCAGCAGATTTAGGGTCCGGTATCTTTATGCCTTGCCTTCTAAACATTCTAATTCGTAATTAAAAACTTGTGCACCAAACAAAGGAGTCTGGAGGACTTTTCTTAGTGGGTTTTGTTGTTTTCCTTTTGTCAAGGACATCAATCTTATTGTTGCTTTCTCTTACATTCTTCCCCTCTAATACTAAACTCTGAAACCATCCATCAACGGTATCTCAAAGAATGTCTACAACATGAGATTGAAAACAAAAAGAAAGAATAACTAACTAAATCTCATGTCATTTGCTCCTGTTGGGATGCTGCTCTACATGTTCATGTACCACCTACCAAATACTCAGACCATGTTCTTTTCCAACCACACGCTCAGTGCAAGTGTACAATGTAACAAAACCTTTGCAGAGGGGTTGTTATCAGAATTTATTGGTAAATAAAAAGGCCAAGGAAGGTGGAAGCAAACCAATTGCATCTGGAGATATTTTTTCTCACATGCCCACTATTGCATCTATGAATCACTTCTTCACTTCCCCATTTCCAGGAACAAGACCTTTGTTACCAAGTTGTTAAAAGCTGCTAGATTCCATCTGTTCTTATTTTTACCCTTCTACATCACCACTAAAATGAAAGGTCAATTACGTGGGCTGCTCCTACAAGAAAAAAAGGCAACAGATTTTATATGCGACAAGACATTAGAAAGGGATTTCAACCCTTTTCATGTTGCTCTTGAAAAGGGTTGATACTCTCTCTTGTTCTGAGTCTTGAAAGGCACATTTTAATAGCAGGAAGTGCAATGATCAAGTATTGTTATATTCTCTATTCTCTAATGGAGCATTTTGATGGTCCTTAACTAGATAATGCAGCATCCTCACTGCAGTCCAGCTAGATAAGTGCAGATAACTTTTATGATCACTAGAACAAAAAAAAGAATCATTCTTTAACTGTCCTTTCAAATAGGAATAATAGTTTTAATCAATAAGGTTCTAAGTTCCTTCTCATCTAGTAATCAATTAAATGTTGGTATCTATAAAAGAGTCACCTTAGAAGTGGGGACTAAACGCCTAATTTATACACATTGCGTGGCGATGAGGGTGATGTTTGAGAGATAATATAATAACTCATCTCATAATTTAGCGACTTTGGAAAACATGATTTGGTCAACGTAGGTTAAGAGCTCGAGGAAATGAATTTGTAATCATGCGATCATATCCGATACGTTTATGTTCTTGGTCATGTTTATCGCTGTCAGGCAAAATTAAAAAAGAAAAGAGAGAAAATGAGCCATTAGAACGTGATTTGTCTGCAGTATTTGAATAGCCTTTTATTAAGCCATTAGCAACTCTTGTATGTACAAAAATTGAACACGCATGGCAAGAAAAAAGGACCTCCAACTTTTTGTGCAAGGACCTCCAACTTTTTGTGTAACTTTGGCTATTGCTGATTGACACTACTCGTTTTGTATCCATTGTCTGAGCGGATTAGTGGTAAAAGGAAGGAGGGTGGATTTCAATTATTGGTTAGGCAGGAGACATGTCCATGGCTTTTCATGAAATCAAGAATAGACACAACCTTCTTGTGGTGGTCACCATGTCACCTCTACAATCCAGGACCGTGAATTGATCAAATCAGGAATTCATTTGCCTCGGTTTTCTGAAACACTTGAGAGTATAATGGTAGAATTATATGGTTTCATGGAAACATCAAGAATAAGATGTCAGTCCAATGAAAAGCTTGCGGAGCAGGGCCTCATGGTTTCTTCATTTTCCACTACATATCATTACCTTTCAGTAACTAGGCAGAACGTTCCAGCTTAAAGCCAAAGGAGGGATGAGGTCCCTCATTCCTTGTCACAGTTGCATTGAGAATAAAGCAAAACATTGTCTCAGTAAGTGCTCGTGACCTTTTGGTGTGCTTTTCATCTCTAAATGACCATGATTAACCATACAAATACATTTCATTCGTGCACAAGATAAGAATTTCAAATCCCATGTCCTCTCATCTGGATCTTGGAACCTAAGTTTATGCTCTTTTTTTCTAATTTGTTTAGAGAAGGGTTAAACACTGGGTCAATAGGTTGATCTGATAAATAATTGCATAGCTGCTGGCTGCTTTAATATAACTTGGTGCATGTTTCCTCAACCTGGTATTTGAGATGGGGATTGGGACATCACATTGGAAACCAGGTAAAGTAAGCAGCAAGACCATCCTAGTAACGGTGTTAGCAGTAACATGCCAAATCACATGCAAAGAATTCCTTTTGCTTCAATGTACAACCCCAGAGTGTGCACAGCTGGTCAAATTTGTATGGGCATCACATTGGAAACCAGGCTAATGAAATGATACATATCCAATTGCAAGTTGCAACTGTTATCTCTAGTGTGGATGACAGAAACAGTGAAATGCAGATTCAGTAACAAAAGAGGCTGCATAAATGGAGTAAGACGACCATTATCATTTATACCAACCAAGTTCCAGTTGCAGAGCTACAATGCAAGTTGAGACAGAAAGAAAGAGGGAGCTACCAAATAATGTAACAAAACCAAGAATTTCATTTTGTCAAGCTCTACGATTCTCGGGGACAAACTAGAGGTTACAACTCGAAAATTATGTTCAAAGATCATACTGAAGGGAAGAACTTGTTAAGATTGAAAGGTAAGGAGTAGAACTCCTCACTCCTTGTGTCCGTTTTGAACGACCTGAACCTGTCCCACCAGTGCATACCTCTATCCTTCCTGGTTGCATTGTCTTTCCGGTATAACGTTACATCCAAGAAGACCGCCAAAAATCCAGCAACAAAAGGTTCTGATGAGAATGGCACATTAACCATGTCATTGAACTGCCAAAAGTGACCATAATTAGTATCAGGATCATCTGAACAAGGGTCAGAATTCTTAGAGAGTAAAGTAGGGAAGTCGAGTTAGTTACCCATCTTGCACCGGTGTGCACTGGTCCATAACCATTAACTGCTGTATACTCATTGAAGTATTGAGGTACTGATAATCCCATGAAAACAGAGAAGCCAAGTATAAACTTTGTTCTAAAGCTGTTTAAGTTGCAGAACTGGAGGAGACTGAGACCTGATGAACCTGCTCGTGTTCAACCCCAAAACGAATTAAGTTAGATTTTTGCATGTTTAAGGTTAAGAAGCCCTCCATAACATACTTTTACTGGTACATACCAACATAAGCAAATAACAGGCAGTATAGAGCTGCAACAATCGGAGCTGGAATTGAGGCAAAAACAGCTCCAAATTTTCCTGAACCGCGAAGTATGTGAGTTACATGTGTTGTTAAAATGGAGGAAGGAAGAAAGAGTTACATCAAGATAACTCACCGAGAATGGAAAAGAAAATCATGAACCCTGCTGATATTTGAACAACCCTTCGGCTGCCAACACGTGTAAGTGCCAATAAACCAGCATTTTCGCTGCAGTTGAAGCAAAGCAAATTTAAGGGAAACTTGGAAAGGATTAGAAAGTTGTGTTGAATTGTCTGCTTTAAGATCACAAGAAAATCTTACATAGATACTGATGATCCATTTCCGGTCCCGAACATGCCAGAGAAGAGAATTCCAACTCCCTTAAGTAGTCAAGAAGAAAATTTTGAATTGTTATGAATCACCAGAAACTTTCAATACTTATATAGAAGCACAGAGTCAACCAGGTTATCAGAATTGCAACCAGAGAAATATTACTAATTGATGCAAATTGAGTAAAGTTCTATAATTCAACTAAATAGTTATGATTTCAGGTACGAGAAGAATGAGTTAAAAGCTGGAGATAACCTGTTTTATTCAGATAGAGTGTCCATCGATTCGTATTTAGCTATCTTGTCTTCATGCATGTAATAATTAAATTACTATGATAAGTGCAAAGTAATCACTTGTGAAATCAGTACCTGCCAACCTACACCTCGGCTAAGGACTGAAGGAGGTATTGGAGTTGCACTAGCATACCTTGACACAGCAATGAAGCCACCGGTGGACTGTTAAGAGTATGAGAAACGAATTAGCGAAGATAAGAATTGTCTAAGACCTGATGTAAAAGAGATTTTGAAAATTCTTAATGATGAACAAAGTGGAATTTTAATATGGAGGAGAAATGCATTCTATGCTTCAGAAGCACTTCCACACATTCACAAATAAGACATTCTTTTGAATCTGTTCCGTCACTATGAATGGAACGACTGTGAGAAATATGCTCACCAAATGGAGTAGGAGTCAAAATAATTTCATTAATGCATCAAAAAATTCATATCCACAGGTAAACAAACCTCTACAAGGGCAACGAATGAAGCCATCATCATTGCAAAAGCCTCACCAGCATCAAAAGTGGGAGCCCCCCATTGGAAGGGGTATGGTACTCTTATCCTACCAAACAATAAAGATCAGTTGGCAGAGAAAGCTATAAGAAAGGCATAGCATTATAAATTATACCATAACAAGCCCAAGCAGCAATAGACCTTCCTATGGCCAGAGTCCGAAACTCATGGAAGTTATACATCATGGGAGAACACAGTCCCCCTTCTGGAAATTTATATCACTCTAATATTCCCTACTCGGTTAGAAGGAAATCCATATAGCCTTACCATGGTGCAGCGCCTATAATTCCTGCACGGTCTGTTCTGCAGCTTAATTGGGTTTTAGGTCCTGAATTCTTATATGCCCCACCCACAGTAAGCAGATGAGCATATATCCACACAATAACCACCGAGAATATAACAGCAAAGCGATCAAACACGGAACTCTTCCCATGCATCATATGAGGTATATACTGCACAAGCTCATGAAGATTAGTTTTACATCTTTGAAATGCCATGTATGATAAGGTGAAGTCTTTGCATTCTCTTCAAAAGTTTCCGGTGAACTAACAGAGGAGCGTAGATGTGTTGCATTTACCTGGGAGAAAATTACTAGAAGGATTATCTGCGGTAGTCCAATCTCCACACATTTTGCAAGCTAGCAACCCCAAAATCATTGTCAATGATAATACTTCAACAAGATGTGATATCAAATGGAAGCTCACACTCTTACCAAGGGGAATCCAAATTCATACAGCCCAAAACCAGATAAAGCCACAAGAGGTATAGCAGATAATGGACTCGTGAACCTGCAAATCGAAAGGAAGCCTGCATTTAATTAGGATAAAGGCAAACGAACTTCTTCACTATTGCAAGTCCTGACTTCAGACATGTGTCTCTGAACGACATCAGTATATACTGTACCATGCCTTCAAATTTTATTCAAGCTAAAGGTACGTAAATAGACGAAAGTAGAGACCATCCAAGTGCTGATTATACAAGAGGGGCGGCCTACAGAAAGAATAAAGAAGAATGTAGAAAATCAATAAACCTTGCAACATTTCGCCAAAGGCCACTGAAGCCAATGACAATTTGGAGTGTGGAGGCAACAATGAGAGCACCCTGAATTCCACGCATTATCTTCTCAAATTTCTACATTATAATCACAACTTGAATCAGTATTGCATTGAGTTCTGTTCTGTACTTATATGCAACCAACAAGAAAAGTATCTTATTAGGCAATGTTTCCACGAAGCCACCTCTGTAGGATTCAAAATTTCACCGTATCGACCAGCCAAGACAATTGAAATGGTGGTTGGCAAATAGGTGTAGGAACCTCCAATCACAGCAGGCAAACGGGAGCCGAACATTGTTTGGAAAAACGTGTTCAATCCAGCCACAAAAAGCAAAGTCTGAATCATCTTTGCCTTTTCCGCCTGAAACAAACAGTTTAAGAATAGATCCATATGGCCATGAATTATAAGCATCACATAGCAGAGTGGTTTAGACCCTTAACGCTTACATTCCCTCCTCCCATCTGCGGAACTAAAGTGGTGGGTATAAGCACCGTTGTGCCAAGCATTACCAAATAGTGCTGGAAACCAAGCAGAATTGCTTCAGCTGCATTTCAGAAAAGAATCCATGAGACAATGAAGTCAAGGTATTTGTGTCGCATGAATATAAAACGAATTCATAACCAAAAGGTACTGATGCAAGTGTCTTGTGCAATCAATGGAAAATGGGATATATTGAATTCATTGACTAGATGAACCAACTTGGAAAGGAAATCATTAAGCCTTACAACTACTTCTCTATTTACTAGAAAAAGATACCAAGAAAATGGTAATAACATCGATTTCTCATCGTTATCTTCCAAATACGGAAACTAAGTGTGTTTGAAAGTCAAAGAATCAGAAAAAAAAAATGTGAATAGTCCACATAACGCCAGTGACATGTAGCTACTGAAATAAACCACTGATGAAAAGAGTAAGTGTAGAACTCACGCCAAGGAGGAGGACTAGTAATGCAGAAAGCAATATTAGGGAGCTGATCCTTGACTGGATGTGGCTGTAGCTCCTCCTGTTTTGGTGGCGGCGCTTGTCCTGCCATTAATTCTCTCTTTTTTCTCTTCTTTGTTTTCCACTACAAAGCTATGTCTCAATAAAAAAGAACCTCAACAACCAATTACGACTAAAAACCCCAAGAAGCCAAAACCCTGCCACTAATACCCAGAAAACATCTTATTAAAACATCCCAAAAGGCTGGTAATAATCCGAAGAGAAACCTTAAACAACAAAGATGATAAAAAAAGTTACGAGCTTATAGCAAAAGAATGAGAATCAGGCAAGCTTGTGTAAACGCTGTACACTATAATTACTGGTGCAGACAGACAGAACCAACTTGTTAAGGGGTGGATGGGCGTAGAACGTTGCTGAATGGGTTAGTTTAAGTGATAAAAGGACACCCACTTGGACTTGGAGTCGAAGAAACGTAAAAGCAAATGTTCAGAGAAAAAGAACATAAAGCAAAAGCAGGAAATTAGGAGCCTCCCGAAGCGAGAAAGAAATCAGAATACCTCTCTCTGCAGCCCAAAAACGAATCTCTCTCAAATCTATCTTCCTTGCATTGCTTTAACAATGTTATAGTAATTTCTTAACGTGGGTCTAAGCTCTCTTTTCCAATCACGTAAAGGTAAAGCTTGCACCAAAGCATCCTCCCCCGTCACCTTTACCAATCTCTTGACACCATAAGCTCTATTTTCGATTTAAACAACCAAAAGTTTACTAACTTTGATTTTTATCTCTCTTACACACTCAAGCAAAGAATTAAACTGTAAAACAGTGTAAAGTTAGCACATTTTCATATCATCTGCGCTGTACTTGCTTCTGGTTGACAACAAATTCAAAAGATACTTCCCAAAAAAGAACTAATAATCAAAAGATACTACATTGATTACTTTCTTACAGCTGGTAAATCAATGTGATGAAAAAGATCCTCTTTGAATTTGTGACCGACTACGAGTAGGAGTAGTCATTTCCTTTTCAAGTATTGTCAAAAACCATCATTCTGTCCTATGTGCCGTTCACACTTCTGGGTTCTTTCCCCTTGCAGTCTCTCTACTGAGCTCAGTGCATGAACACGTCTCCTGAAGTGTACCTCTATATCTGTGTACCGAGAAACTATATATTGGGTCCATAGCTCAGAATCAAAAGCTTAAAGTAGAAATGGAAGCCTGAGGCTTGCACCTTATCTTGTAATTAAGGATGCTCTTAGTTATCTGATGTTAACGGGTAACAGGTCACCTTCAGGAGCATCTATCTATCTACTAAATAAGATCCATAAAAAATAAATAGATGGATGCTTATTTAGAACAGGATAATAACAGAGTAAAGTCACAGTTAATCTAAACCCATGTTAATACTGATATCAAAGTATAGCAAAGAAGACAACCTTTTTACTAGATAACTTATTGCCCATTTTTCTTGTACATCCTATACTATCAGGGTTTGTTAAGAATGTTTCAGCGAAATATTTCACAAATCTACTCCATCATATCACTTCACATCATTCCATTGATGGTCCTAATATTTTTAATGGATATTGTTATTGTATGATACTGTTCATTATATAATAAGAGATTTTGGGATTGATTGTTTTCATCTTTTGTCTTCGCCATCATTTGGAATGGAAACAGAACACAAAAGCTGTCCTTGTTGATCAATCCTTGTACATTTACTGGCGAAAACCCAATTAACATATCACTTTCTTTGTTTTTCTTATACCACTTTACTGAAAGTTTGCTTTTAGCGGCTTTCGGCTATATTTTCATTTTCTTACAATAATAGGTAATAGCAGCAAAATTATCTATGGCCAACTGTTCTATACTTCGGTGGAAATTTGACTCAAATACCATCAAACTAAACCTTGTATGGAAATACTTCCAACGAAAGTACTCAAGCTTAGCAATAGCAATCACTCAAGTATAATTCACATATGAGAAAAATGAGTTACGACTTCTTGAAACCAAATTTATGAACAACGTATCGGTATTATATTTAGTTTTGGTACAGAATTGTATTAATATCGATCAATACCGAGTACCATTTTAGATAATTTTTTAAATTTATAAAGTGGTCTTTGAACTTTTTAAAATTGTAAATTAGTCTCTCCATATATTGTATTGTATAATCTATGGTTCTGTTTGATTTTGATGGGACTGGGCACTACTGCTAGGATCCATAGGATTGGTTGACTTTGGCACAGAAATATCTACAAAACAATAAGGCACACTGGGGGTTGACTACCGGTAGATCCCTCCGTGTAAAGAAACGCAGAATATGAAGAGCAGAACTTGTAACTTCAAAAAGGAAGAAGAATAGGATCAATAAAGAGCTGTGTCTTTCATTGCAAAAAATAGAACATATATCAGAACATATATCAGTTGAGTGGCTGCATATGTTTGCTTCAAATTCAAAAATACAATGATGCTTGGACTTG
>JAOTAZ010000001.1:4161029-4171315 GCA_025629785.1 Erythroxylum oxycarpum | reverse complement strand
ATTAGGCTTTACATAGCCCAAATTCCACAAGACCAGCTTAAACCCTCCAAACAAGACCCCATCTCATCACACCTCTCTAGCTTCTCCTTGTTCATCATCATCACCATCATCTCCTGTACCGTTCATAACTTTGCTGAACATAGACACAGACAAGGAAAGCAAGGATGGGCTTTATCAGGCCAGATCAAGAATTAGGCTTTACATAGCCCAAATTCCACAAGACCAGCTTAAACCCTCCAAACAAGACCCCATCTCATCACACCTCTCCAGCTTCTTCTTGTTCATCATCATCATCTCCTGCCCTTGTAATGAACACACTGTCTCGTGTGTCTTCTTATGCCGCTTGCTTACTTGGGAGAGAGACCCATTTCCTTAATAGAAGTTCTCTTTGTCCAAAAACTTCTACTTTCTCATGGGAAGGAAGCTTTGAACATGGCGGGCGGAAAACTCTGAACTTGAATTATCTCTTGACGAGAATTCATTCCCAATGCTACTCGTCTCGTAGTGCAAGGGGGAAAAGTTCGAAGAAGCAAAAATCAGTTCCTGAGCCAGTGGCTATTGAGAAAGAGAAAGATGCTTTCTTTGTCATACGGAAAGGGGATGTTGTTGGTGTTTATAAAAGTCTCGACGAATGTCGGGCTCAAGTTGGATCCTCCGTAATAGTTCTATTTACCTTTGCTTTATAACTATACGGGTTTGCTGTATGACAATTCTGAGGATTTAGTTATTGTACTTGTTAGGTCGTTATTATTTAGATGCTACCGAGGGTACCAGGGTGTGACCTGATTGTATTGCTGGTGATGCTAGTTAAGTTAGTTTTGTTTGTTCGTTCAAGGGTTTCTCGGTGTATTTACACTAAAGTGACTGAGAAAGCTTCGGTAGATTCACTTAAGATTTTGATTTTGTCGGGAGGGTCGACTGAAGAAGAAACTGTTGTGTTTTCATTTTGGTAGGTATCCGATCCCCCTGTCAGCATTTTCAAAGGGAACTGTTTTTCTGTGGTCACTGAGGAGTATCTCACTTCCCGAGGACTTCAAAATGCCTTGTACGCTATAAGAGCTGAAGATTTGAAAGAGGACCTCTTTGGTCCACTTGTGCCATGTACTATTCAGGTGTAAGTCATCTCCTTTGTCAGATTGGTCAAATTCATTTCTTGTAAATGGTCAATGTTTAGCAGTTTCAGGATTGGATATCAAAATCGTTTACTAAATCCCTTTAATGCTAACTTCTTTGAGAACTTATGACGTTGATTACGTAAGTAACTGATTTCTGCTAAGTACTTATGATTGTAGAATTCAAGAGCCGTTTGGCCTAGGCTAAAGCCAATTCAAATTTCTAGGAGTCCTAATGGTTGATTGATACCTAGAATGTTATGTGAGCTTATCTTCCATGGATTTTTTATCCATCTTTAATATTTTTTCAAGAAATTGAGGTCCTTTTTTTCTTTTTGGAGCTAAGAAACGTGCTTCTTTGAAAGGAGAAACAAATAAGACTATTGCTACTGAAAAGGGATCGATGGAAGCTTTAGAACTGCAAACAGTGGTAAGGTTCTCAGCTATATCGTTTTGGAATTGTAACATACATAAACATAGAAAACGAGTAACATGAAAGGTGCAGTGTTGTTATTTTGTTCTCCTGCACTCCCTCTCCCCGGCCCTATTACTGTTCTTTCTTTCCCATTGTGCATGGGTTGGTGTGACCATGCCTGCTATGGCTGTTAGTGCGTACTTGTTAGTGCTGTATTGCATTAATCAAGAATAATGAGGAAAAATTTCAGTGAACAGACCTGAAGATAATAGGCTGTATTAGGAACTGGTTTTTGTGCTTTTCTGCTGAGAAGTCAGTTCATTGATGACTTCATAGTAGGAAACTATCTGAAAAGAATTATAAGTTTAATTGTGTGCTTTGCATGTGATAATTACTTCCAGGATGCTGTCGGCTCTTGGCTCATACTGCCTGCATACAGGAAAAGTAAAGGACTGGAAAATCATCTCCAATTGCATTGCCAACCATTTTAAGTGCACATGTTAGAATATTTGTATAACATACTTGAATAGCTGTATTTTGTGGTTTCGTAGATTTATGCCAGTTGTTTTGCAGGAAGCAGATGGATCAACATCTGCTTCCACAGATCCTTTGAGGATTGGTTTGCAGGAAGCAGGTGGATCAACATCTGCTTTTACAGATCCTTTGAGGAAGCACTTTAAAGTGGATAATGAAGCTGAAGTTCATTCTTCCTCCCACGATCATGTAAGTGGTAACAAAAAGTTGCCTATCGTACATTCTATATATAGCACAGGGCACACTGATGAGATAACAAAAGGGTAACTGTTAGACATGCCCTTTCTAGATGCTTTTAACTTATCGGCAAGAAAACTAGGAGGAATGACCCTTCCTTTTATCTGCAGGACTCTTGTGTTCTTGAGTTTGATGGTGCTTCAAAGGGAAATCCCGGACAAGCTGGCGCTGGAGCTGTGCTTTGGACGGTTGATGGTAGTCCTGTATGCATTCATTTTTATCTGTGCATTGGATATTTTTCTTAGTGCTTCGGCATTTCTAAATCTTAATTCAATAGATCTGCAGATTGCGGAAAGGCTTGGGCCACAAGACCAATAATGTTGCTGAATATGAAGCCGTGATTTTAGGACTGGAACATGCTTTGAAGAAAGGTTATAGAAAAATTAGAGTCCTAGGTGACTCAAAACTGGTTTGTCTCCAGGTTGGTTTATTGTTTCTGGCTTTCTATCTTGTTCTATTTCCTTGGAACTTGTCATTCCTGGCGGCTGCTTACTAGTGAGACTTTTATGTAATTTACCTTACAACAGCTACAGGGTAAATGGAAGGTCAGACATTGGATGATGAGCATCTTGTATGAGCAGGCCAAGACTTTGGAGAACAAGTTTGTGTCTTTTCAGATAAATCATGTTTTAAGGGTACTTGCAATTTACGTGGATTGTAAGATGTCCTCATTTTAGCCTGCTACTAGTTAATTGTCCTTGTTTATGCTTCGTAGGAACATAACGTTGAGGCTGATGCACAGGCTAATTTAGCCACCAAGCTTGGTGGTGAGATTTAATGTTTCATGTAAACCTCCTGCATTTGAAAGTTACCATTCTTGATTCGTCAATCATCCCCTTCCACTCTCCTGCAGATGGTGAGGTGGAAGAGGAACTCTGTACTTAGTCAGGCATCAGACTGCATTGTGTTTTAAAATTTGCCGCAGTCACATTTTGGTTGTTTATCGGCAACTTTTTTTGGTCGATAAACCAATGTAGTTCATTATCAAAGCACAATACTTCAGAAATTGTTGGACAACATTCCTGTTCGGGCTGCAATTATTTGAGGAATCAACGACGAAACATGGCACTCGCAAACATTGCATTCAACCGATGAAGACTCTGAGTGTCCTTTTGCTTTGAACAACTAAAGGAATTGCTGTTAATTTTCCTTAAACACAGACTACACTAGTGGCATTTGACTATATCAGAACATGTACGGACAGACAAGTTCGACAGGGTTGATTGCATCATCATTAAAGAGCAATGGATTTCATGTGTGTTTATGCTGTCAGTTTTCCTGTCTGAGGTTTACGCTGATTTGCGATTACACGGTAAAATCATCAGTACTCTGTATTCACCCTGGAAATTAAAAATCTTAAGCATGGAAGTACTTTGTATATGAAAGGGAAAACCATAGCAAACCTGTCAAGAAATTTTATTCACGTAACAAACCCATTAAAGTAATGAATTGGTCCGTTAAATATCGTGAGTTTGGAATTGGGAGCCTGCAACTATAAGTTACGTGAAACAGCAATGATGGGCCAGTTTTCTTCACGTGAATCATTATACAAAATCACCGACTTGTGGAGTTGCGGGGCAAGAGGGCTATTTAGAATCGAAAAAGTTTCGTTTTTTATGGAAGCAGTGCGAAAATAGAGAGGTGGGTGTTATAGTAACCTTCTTTAGAGCGTAAAGGAACGAGTGCGTGGAGAAGAAGAGACAGAGAAGAAGAATAGCAAACTTCTCTTCAAAATTTTTATACATACTTCAGTCATTACAAATTTACAACGGCTATGAAATAGAACTATGACCCTTACAATGATGACAGGTTTAAGATCCTAGCTAGATGGTTTGTTAAGACCGTTATTGATGTTTAACCTTTTGTCGTCATTTTCTTCGTCTTCTCGTTCTTTCATTTTCCTCCCTGACTTCATTCTCTTTCTCTCCTTTGTCTGTTACGTTCACTGATTATTATCTCCTATCCCTTCAGAATTCACCTTATCTCACAGAATAATTCTTGGAAATCTTTTCTGCAACTCAAACATGGTAGCCCACGTGGCTCTTTCTTTGGTTTACTTGAGTTATTGCGTAGTTATGAAGGTTGACCATCCTTCTTCCGCATATTGCTTCAGGTACCCTTTCTACATTAGTTAACGACGGGGGAAGTTGTGTCTAGCAGGGGGTTTCTCAGAGATAAATATCTTTAGTTCAGAAACATGGAAGGTGGGATGAATTGTGGATTCTTTGGAAAGCTCCAACGTGTATGCTATCTTATTTATCTTCGTTGCAATATAAGATGGGCCATAATATGACATAGACCCATTGTTCCACTCAGAAACGCAGCCAGAAATTTAAGATAAGAGGATCCAAATATTTAATACCACTGACCCCTAAGTAACTCCACCTTTATATATATATATATATATTTAATTAAAAATAAAGAATATTTATTTTTTTTAAATTTTGGGGGCCCAGTGGTGCCTCCGTCAGTGGCTGTGATCCAGGTCAAGCAGCATTTATTCTTCAAAGATACCAATTGGGATACACTTGCCAGGCAGAAGGTCATCAGATTCATTTATGCATGGGTAGTAGATTGAGCCTGCATTTTCAATGTGATGTTTCTTAGGCTCCATTCATTCCCAATCCAGAAAGCGCAGTTGATACAAGTTATTTCACAAGTTGCCACTCGTGGAATACTTCAGATCATGCTTATCCGGTCAGTGAATTTGATGATTCGAGTGTTGCTGACAGCGTAAGTGGCAGCATTAGTTACCTAAGCAATTACCATGATGAAAACTATATTGCAAAATGCTCATTCAAAGTTATGCACTACATTTCAGATTTGCTGAATTTAAACTCAATGCGTTTTTTGGGTCAAAATTATATACAGGGAGATGAATTTGGAGGGCTTCCTGAGTTTGAGTCTATCTCATCTGTAAATAATATATTCAGTAATTTCTCGTTTAAGGTATTTCCCTACTGGAAGGCTTCTCAAATGCTACAGTTGGTGTTATTCAAGAAAATTTGCTTTCCCTTTTTCTGTCATTTTGGAACTTACTACTTTGTCAGCCTGTCTAGAGAACTGCATGGCCTTTGGTAAATATAAAAGTAACCAGAAAAAGAAGGAACAGCGGAAGTAACATTTGTCTGAAAAGTTTTTCGTAATTTTTATTAAACCTGAGAAAGAAAGGTAAAAACATTTATTTAGAAAATAACCTTTTTTATGTCAGATGTTGGTCCTTTAAAACTTTTGGTAATTGGAAGCCAATTAAGTCTGACAGCCGAGTTAACGGCTAAGGGATTGACAACTTCTGATTCCATGCGTTAATCTTAGGATCAAACCTTTCATAATACTTTTTTTTAATGGAATGCGCATAAGATTGAATTATTGATAACCAATGATGAAATGTTTACTCTATTTTTGTTTCAAAGAATTGAAAATGAAAGAAAAGCTCCTAATTGTTCATTAACAGATGAAAAGCTGTACGATATTGTTCTTTTCATGATAATGTCGTACATTTTGTCACCTGGATAATGTCGTCAATGAGAAATTCCATGTGTTGATTGATGAGACTTTATTGGCAAAGCTCAAGTTTATTTGAGGACATGCTTTGCGTTAAGAGGGTTTTAAGTTCATTGCTCGTGCTTTAGAATCATTTCTGATCAGTTCATCAGCTCGAGTGGGGTAGGATTTTGGACAGCCCTACTTTAAATGATTGAGCAGAATGTAATTATGAAGTGGCACTTTTAGTTTCTTATCTCCATTTTCAACATTTTCTTGACGCGTTAAAAGTATCAGAATTTTGGATGGAGCAACTATATGACGTGAAAGTAAGTGGTAATTCGTAGTGAAGTTGATGGCAGTGGTAGATTATTTGAAATTTTTCAAGAGAATTTCATTTTTTTAATGCCATAATCTTTGTATCTGCTATAAATAAGTCATCTTTTAAAATGAAGAACACATTAAATATTAAATATTTGATCACTGTAAACCTAATTTTTATTACTTTCTTACCAATGTGCTTGCTAAAAGCAATTTAGTGTTTTAGAGAAGCATAAATAAAAATACCACATAATGTCTACATCTTCTTACTACTAGTACTACTACTACTATTATTACTATTACTGCTCTTGCGGCCACCACCACCACCACTACTACCACTACTACTACCACTATTACTACTTACTACTTACTACTCTCACTCCTACTACTATTACTATTCCTACCACACCTCCTCCTCCTCCTACTACTACTATTACCACTACTGTAACATCTCAGATCACTCACTTATAGACATTGTTCACTTTGGGCCTTCACTCAATCAAGTCTTCACGGTTTTACTTTTCTCGGGGCCTTTCCAGGAGGTCACTCATTCCAGAACTACTCTCACCCGAGCACATTTAACCGCGAAGTTCTGATGAGATCTAGTTCATTAGGCCATGGAAAATGCGTCTGTAAGGGAGAGGTATTCATACCTTTGTAAGGCGTACTTCGTTTTCCTCTCCAACCGATATGGGATCTCACACTTTCTACCCCTCTTAGGGCCTAACCCTCTTTGGGATCCAGCCTAGCTGGCACAACAGTTCGGGTATTGGCTTTGATACCACTTGTAACATCCCAGATCACCAGCTTATAGATATTGTCCGCTTGCCCAGCCAAACCCTCACGGTTTTGCTTTTCCCGGGGCCTTCCCAGGAGATCACTCATCCCAGAACTACTCTCATCCATGCACGTTTAACCTCGAAGTTCACATGGGATTTGGTCCATTAGGCCTTGAAAAATGTATCTGTAAGGGAGAGGTATCCATACCCTTGTAAGACGTACTTTGTTCCCCTCTCCAACCGATATGAGATCTCACAACTACTACCACTACTACTACGATGACTACCACTACTCTACTACTTATACTACTTACTACCACCACTTCTACTATTACTACTACTACTACCATTACTACTACTACCACTACTAAACTACTACTACTCCTATTCCTACTCCTACTCTCATCCATGCACGTTTAACCTCGAAATTCAGATGAGATTTGGTCCATTAGGCCATGAAAAATGTATCTGTAAGGGAGAGGTATCCATACCCTTGTAAGGCGTACTTTGTTCCCCTCTCCAACCGATATGGGATCTCACAACTACTACCACTACTACTACGATTACTACCACTATTCTACTACTTATACTACTTACTACTTACTACCACCACTTCTACTATTACTACTACTACTACCATTACTACTACTACCACTATTAAACTACTACTACTCCTATTCCTACTCCTACTGCTGCTGCTACTACTACTACCACCACCACCACTACCGCTACTACCACGACTACTATCACTACTACTTACTACTATTACTCCTACTACTCCTACTCCTACTCCTACTATTACTCTTCCTCCTCCTCCTCCTCCTCCTCCTCCTACTACTACTAACACCACCACCATTACTACTACTACTACCACTACTACTACTATCACCACTACTACTCCTACTACTCCTACTCTAACTCATACTACTCCTATTACCACCACCACCACCACCACAACAATTACCTGAAAATAAACGAAAGAAAATTGGTTATATTCATCTTTCTACAATACAAATTTTACTTAAATCTACTTTTCAGAAAGGAATTGATTCACCTATTAGAATGGCAATTTTAGATGAAAGAATGACTAATTTAAACGACGAAATTATTGGAATGATGAATGAAAATTTAGCCTATGGAAAAATAAAATTTAATTCAAGATTAAAATTAGGAATTCCTTTATTATACTCTGATTTACAAAACACTATTACTATTGCGTATAAATTTTATAAAGAAAATTTAATGACCCAAGGACAATATTCTTTTTCAATTACTTATCAAATTAGTTACGCTTTATCCAACTCTCACCATAGCATTGAATTTAAAAATACAGAACAAATTTATATAGATAAATTTTTTCAAGATGTAGGAAAAGTGGGAACCAAATTTCATACAAAATTGAGACCATTACCTGCTATACAATATCCCTTTACTAATATTCCATCTTTTAATCGAAGACACTCGTTCTCTGAACAATCTCTTCTACAAACTCCTTTACTCAATAGATCACAATCTTTTCAAATTAATAGACCACTTCGTTTTCTTGAACCTACAATAAAAGAAGCTATTAGAATTACAGACCCAATAGTTGATCAAAAGCAAAAACAATTAGATGATATTCAAAATCAAGAAGAAGAAGAAGAAGAAAATATAGATATAATAATAATAATAATAATAATAATAATAATAATAATAATAATAATAATATAGTTAGTGGAGACTATAATGAAAATTTTGGTTTTTTTGTTATTCTTTTATCATTTCAATTTTATGTTTACAAATCAAACGTTAGTATACATCATTATTAGAAATTATAAGGAATAAACCAAATTAAGTAATACTCATTCTATTTCATCATTCATTTATTCTGTTAGTAGGAATAACTCTTTCATTTCTTATCTAGTCTAGCAGGTGAACCAAACACCCTGTTAGGAAATAAAATGCAATTTCCAAATCGCGTATAGAACATGGTAAAGATTAACAATAAAAGATAAAATAAGTAAATAAACATATAAACCAGAAAAAAGACAAGTGTAATAATAAATTAAACTAGCCATTATAAGAAAGTAATTAGACTAAGTAAAAAAAAACTGTTTAGGCTCAATAACTAGCAGTAGTCGAAACCACCACTACTATCTCAATACCAAAGAATTAGTCCTTACTTTATTATCAATAGTCAAAGCCACCACTACTATCTTAATGCCCAACACAATCTAAAGAAGACAAGTCTTACAAGTCCCTACATGACTCCAAAATAACTCGAGAAAGAAAACAAGGATTATCAATAAATTCCAAAATGAAAAAAATCACAAGTATCTGCAAGCAAATCAAAAATTTGTTAGTCCAAAATCTTACCCACTACATCATCCTAAAATCTAGTATTGAGCAGTTAAAACAAATAAAATATAGAAAATTATATATAAAAAAAGTGCTCAACCAACAGGATGAGAAACTCAGACCAAGTGGAAAAAATAATGAAGAAAGCAAGTGCAAGGGACCAAAAACAACAACAATACACTATCCACTCAATAACTCTAAGTCCAATTAAAACTAAACCATATGATAAGCTAGGGAATTTTATGTCAACCTCGAATGAAAAGTCTAATAACAAGAAGAACTAATAAACACAAGCAATGCCAAGGAGAAATAAATCAAGTTGGAACAAAGCACTGCCGACATACTACTAGAGTTTGATGACAATCACATAGACCAAAAACCTAACATCCACACAAAAGATAAATTAATAATTTGTGACAAACCAAATGATGAACTTGGAAATACTATAGAGATGGAGCAGCGGTATAGGCAAGAGCAAAGTTTTGGTGAGAAGCACTTCTAGTACTTGCAGAAAAGATCGAAACTTGCAAAGCCCAAAATCAAGTAACAGATGAAGATAAGGTAAGTAAATTGAAGAGAGAGAGAATTAAAACTGTAACATCCCGGTACTAGCAGGAAGGGTAAAATAGTAAATATGGGTTAACAGTGAGAGCTTAGTAATGCAATTACTTATTTATGCATTATGTGACATACATGTATTGTGAAAAATGAATTGGTTGCACATCAAATTATTTGTACATGCATACATTGACTTTCCCGGTATATTTGGTCTTAATTGTGAATGGGGTGAGAATTATGGATTATTGATTTTAAAAATTTATTTAGAGAGTGCCATTATTGATTTTATAATATTGGAGAATTTTAGAAATTTTTCTGGAATTTTTCGGGGATAAATCCCGGACTAGGAAAAATGTTGAGTGGCAGACCAACCGATAACCGGTATTTGACTTTGGTGCTTATGAAATTGAATTTTGGCCATATGAGTATAGGGATTTTTGACAAGTGGAAATTATGGGAAATTGGGCTTGAAATTGATTGGTTATGAAGAAAACCTAAGATTAATGCTTG
>JAOTAZ010000001.1:4119455-4130858 GCA_025629785.1 Erythroxylum oxycarpum | reverse complement strand
CCCTTGTACTATCAGCCCTTCCATAGCTCTCATACCAGGAAACCTTCCAGTAAAAACACCGACTAAGCAATAACCCTATTCCAGCTCCAAGTCCAGGCGGTCTTCATTCAACTGCAGTCCCTGATTCAAAGCACGGTTGTTGCGAAAAAGGCTAGCAAAAGAGGGTTTGGATTGCATGCCTGTAGGGCTATCATGATTGCCAATTGGTTGCTATTCAGAAGGGGGAGTAGGCATTTTAGCAAGCAGTTGGTCAGTAGTCGACTCCTCCTCTGAGGAGTCAGTATCTATAGTATCATGGCTACCCAACACAATGTCACCCTCTACCTCGTCTTCCTCATCTGAAGCAGAAATCTCATCATAAGAGTCGGCAGTAAGAATTTCATTAACAACCCCCTTACCGGGTTTACCTGTTTCTAATGATTTGAACATATTGTATAAGACTAAATATTTTCTATCTAAAAATTTTGAAATGAAAGATATGAGAAAGGCATCCTTCATGATAGGAATTTCAATATTCCAAAATATATTACAAGAATTAGTAGGATTATCTCAGAAAGACTATATTGAAAGAATTCTTGAGAGATTTAATATGAACAAATGTTCAGCAAGGGTTGTTCTGATACAAAAGGATGATAAATTTAGTCTAATGTAATGTTCAAAAAATGATTTAAAACTTAAAAAATGAAATATATTCCATATGTTTTTGTTGTTGGCAGTTTGATGTATTTGCAAACATGTACATGACTTAATATTAGCTTCGTTGTTGAAATGCTAGATAGATATCAAAGTAATCTTGATATAGACCATTGGAAAGCTATAAAGGAAGCCTTAAGGTATCATTGAGGAATAAAAGACTATATGTTCATGTATAAAAGATTTAATTCATTAGAAGTGACTGGATATTCAGATTTAGATTTTGTTGGATGCATTAACAATAAAAAAAATCAACATTTGGCAGCTTAATTCCACTAGCAAAAGGAGCATTTTCATGAAAAACTGTTAAACATTATGTAATTTCTTCATCCATTATGGAGAAATTTTTATAGCTTGTTTTGAGGCTAAAATTCATGCCGTATAGTTGTGAAACTTTATTTTAAAGCTTAGGATTATCGACACTACTACTAAGCCACTAAAAATTTATTGTAACAATTCTTGAGTAATTTTCTTCTCAAAAAATGACAAGTACTCTAGAGGTGCTAAATATATAGAGTTGAAGTATTTTGTTGTAAAGGAGGAAGTTCAGAAATACAGAGTATGTATTAAGCATATTAAGGAGGATCTTATAATTACATATCCCTTAACTAAAGGTCTACAACTAAAGATATTTAAGGAATATGTTCAAAAAATGGGCCTTGGTTGTGTTGATAATTGTTTTCAATAACGTTTTTAACACTCTTGAGCTTAATAAAAATTTCTAACTGACAATTTTCTTACTTATTATGATTGTGCATATGTAAGTGTTATTAAATAAGAAATAAATTTGTCCATAGGATATTAATGTGGACCTTTTTAATATTTATATATTGCTTAACTAACTTAATAAATTACTACATATGAAGGATGCTAAAGTGTACAACCGTTATAACCTGCATTAAGTAGTTTATAATATTGAGGTAAATTAAAAAAATATTAAGAAATTTGTTTATGCATGCTTAATATTTACAATATTAAAAATAAAGTTTAAAATATTGAACCAAGTGAGACAATATTAGAATGTGGCACAATTACTAGTGCCATAATTTTTATGTAATTATATAATCAATCTTAAACGAATATTTTGATCACTAAATGGACATACCAGATTAAAAGTTGAAGTTATATAAATTAGTCTTCTCTTTACTAATTAGGATTCCAAAAAGTTTTTCATCAAATTTATGGTAATGATGTTTTCCGCATCGGTATGCAATATTATACCATAATTATATGTAATAATTATTTACTTAAGATTTTTACAAATGTTAATTTTGATTTTATATTATAAACAGCATGTTTTCACACACTTGGGAAGGCTTCTATTTTCGGATCTGTCGTGAGTGTATGACTGTGGCTTCTCTACCATCTACTTCCAAATGATTTCTGTACATAAGCCCGACTTTGAGGATCTCCGGATATATTCCATCTTTGACTGGATTGAAGAGTATTGGGATATTCTTTTTCTTCCTGTGTAAAAATCTTGTCAATGAAGTCCTTATCCAACCCATCTTATTATCAGACCATACTATTGAAACTTTGACATGTCTACCTTTGATTGCTAGTATGAAATCATGTATTTTATACGTCTACGGTGTTACTATGAAATCGTGCATCAAACTCAGTAATATAAAAACTTGTGTCTGCCAAGAGTTCTATCGATGACCTATGTGACTCACTAATGTTGAATTTCACATTTACATCCTCTTATATGATCACAAGAGTCTTTTTGCTTATTTCTTTCATTTGGGTCAGTTTTGTGCGTATGGAACTCTGCGGTTGGCAGAACCAAGATGACAAATCCGAAGTTCCCATCAAGCTCATGCCTCGAAACTTTACCTGCTTTTGCGTTCTACTCTTCATATTCCACTCAATCTTCTCTATTTTCTTTAATTTCTACATCCATATGGGCTCTCTTTAGTTTTTCCTTTTACCTTTCTGTTTTCTTTAAGACAATGTTGCTTCACTCCCTTGTGGATATTTCAAGGTTCTGCAGTGGGCTTTCAAACCTAGGAATGTTCCCTTAGAATGCCACCACACACATACACAAAATATCTGACAGGCTATTTCAATAAGAAATGTATCAGATGCCAAATTGATGCTAGCAATGACTAGGAAGTAAAAGTTCATACAGGATAACCTACACAAACTTTTGTATTACATTATACCATCGTTGCAAGTTTTTGAACCTCACACAATGCCAAAAAGTGCGAGGATAAAATACAGCTATTTTTTACCCCCCAGCAATCACTATGCAACACATGCTGAACACTATTTCATCAAAAGATGCAACACATGCTGAACACACTTTCATCACAAGAGAGGTGATCTCAACTCTGAAGACATGAAAGCAATTTTAATGACATTATCATCACCAAACAACAGTTTGTGAATTGCTTACGCTAATCGCTATCTCCACTAGTCCATTCTTTCCAGTCTTTATCCACATGATCCTGTGCCCATTTGACTGCTGCACGGGCAGCCTGTGGCCCTCCAGGTAACCCTCGCTCGTTTAGAGTATCTGCCATGTCCATGAAGGGTATGACCAAAAGTGTTCCAGGTCCACCATATTCAGAGTGTAAGAACGAACTGAATATCTGTAGCAAATTATCAGAAAACAAAAGGTCATGATTTAAGCTATCGTTTAGAGCACACTTCCAGAAACAGAAGAAATCAATTTAAGCTATCTAAAGAGGCATTCACAATCGATGCTCATGGCATAGGGGCTTTGTTCATAGAGATGGGATCATGGGAACAAAGCCTTACAAAGAACTATCAATAAGCCCAAAAAATAGTTATATAAGACACACCCATGGCTTGAGTTCACTCTTTGGTCCTGATAACATTCCTGCCTGTATTTTTTCTCTCATTGTTTTTGAGCAACAGAGCAATCCCAGTGAAAAACTCCAATACCTCTATTCTTTACCTGACACTAGACGTTACTCATGAATTTCCTTCAAATTGTTTACTTTAATTTCAGAAATCAAACTACATAAACTAGTAAACTCTGACCATCAACAATAGCTACAGGAATGCAATTAAAATAATGTAAATTACAGGATAAACAGTGAATTAACATCATCAGTTCAAATACCCATTTGGTCACCATTATCAGTTCAGGCAGTTGACAAATAACAAAATAAACAAGTTCAAACCATTTGTGAATTTAAATTGAAATGGAATTCCGAAATAATATGAAAACTTGTGACAACTTGCAACAATGCCAGTGGTGCCTACATTAGAGGCAAGGGATCTTAATGGTCTGAATGAAGTCTGTGCACATGGTTAATGATGTATAAACCTATCAGGTGCCAATGAGATGACAGCACCTGAATGAAAACAATGAACTCACTTAGTATAACTGTATAAGATAGTAATACTAGTCTCATGTCAACCATTTAGCCCCAGTATAAGCAGAAACTGTACAGCAAAAAATATGGAGAAATTGCCATTCATAGGCAGACCTGTTGGATAACAAGCTTAGTGCTCATATTTCTAAGTGCACCTGTTTCTGCTATTTCTTACATATTTCTTTAAGCAAATTCAAATCAAGAAGCTGAACCTAAATGGACAAATGGTACTGAAATTGATGTAGCACACGAAACAAGTAACCAACAAACCAAAACGGAAATACCTCGGTACAGATTCCCACTACTTCTTCAAGTGAATTTCCATAAAGATCCTTCTTTGTGAGCTTCTTAAGAAGATGGGTCCTGAATTTTTCAGTTTCCTGACTCAGAAAACCATAGAAGCTCACTCAAATATCCAGCATTGAAAGTCCATAAAAAAAATACTCAGATAGTATCAGCAGAGACAAACACTAAACAAAGGATAAGACGTACGGCTTCAGCGAATTCAGGAATTGGGTCAGGAAATTTGTACTCAGCTGCAGTGCAAAAGGGTCTCCTTCGAGCTTTCTTGGTCGTTAACGAGGGATAACAGGTAGTGGGCAGGTGAGTTCTTGAGAATCTCCAACCCACAACAGAAGAAGTGAAGGAAAGGGAAGAAATATGGAGACGAGTAGTTGAACAGTAGAAGGAAACATATGGGTCGATTTTTGCGGAAACAAGAGCCTTACTCCATGAAACTGAAGCCATTTCAGAGAGTATTCCTTATCCTTTTCTGTTGGTTCCTCAGGGTTTTAGGCTTACGTATTCATATGCTGCGTACGACTCCCACCAATAACATAAACACCCTTACTGTGAATCAAAAGAAATGAAATTGAGTTTTTAAAATTGTTTAAAGTTGCAACAAAATCTAGGTACGATTACGAAGGACATAAACACTCGGTTTTTAATAGTGCTGACAACACTTAAACCAACTTGAGCAATTAATTAGAAAAAACTAAGCTACCTGGGTTAATACTCCTACGCATCGACTTAAATTTCAACTTTGCATTATGGGATCCTCAACATAAGAGGACCCTCCAAAAATTGGCGTATGCCACTTCCTGCGTCGCGCACACGGTATTCTTTAGTAAAAGGCGAAAGAATAGTTCGCTCTGTGCTCAACGCGTGGCTGCGTAAGATTTAACGGTATAGTAAGATCATATTATATAGCATGTGTAAAGTTCTGACACGACGTGAACAAGCGATGTGGGGTTACGTAGGTTTCGCATTTTCTATGCTAAGCATCTCTAAGACTCCGATCTTTCTCAGTTGCCATGCGCAGAAGATAGCATTTCATTTACTCCCCAGCCCGGGCTTGATACCGAGCAAGCGCTAGGTGAACCATATGCCTCTAAAAAACCTGAGAAGTATTCTCACTGTTGACAAGGTATTAGCTGCTTAAACAAGGATTAGCACTAACATTATCTATCAGTCTAAGCAAAAACTAGTGTCATCCACCTGCCTTTGTTATTTTATTCAAGAAGAGAGTTTGTCACCGAGCTCCCTTCATTACTCCGTTTCGAGCAAAAGACCTCTGAAGATTACGACGTTCATTTGGTCTTTGTATATTCTTGCGTGTTAAGGAGAACCTATTAGGTTATAAGACCAGAATTTCATTTTATAGAGATGCATCAACAAAATTACCACAGAATTTGTACCATAGGTATCCACTCCTTATCGTTCAGTTGGAAACTTCATTGGCTCGTAAGGTTTTTATTGACAAGAAGATATTACATAATCACAAAATAAGTCTGTTAACATAATCTGCAAGGTCGGCATTAATTACAAGCTGAGATTCAAAACAAGCCATGTACACCTAGGTCGGTTAATGTTGATCGTAGTGTAAGTTGAACTTTGTTGGATTCTCATATTTATCCTCCTATGCATAGATGCTATCACTATTGGAAGCTAAACGGGTTTCAGAGATTCCTTTCATGAGGTTCCAGCCAAGGAAAATCTAGGAAATCAAACACCTCCTTCTCAGTGTCAAACTTCAGACTTGCGCTACCTTTAGAACCCTGCAAAACAATTAATGAAATAAACAAGTTTACTGGCTAATAAACTTTGAGATGAATTCTTAAGTTCAACAAAGATCAAGGAGATCAGTTGGTTACCCGTTTGCCACCTGAAGATTGTGTCTTAGGAAAGAGCCCAGTATCGTCAAGCCGGAATCCTTTGGATTCTGCCAGCAACCTCAATCTGCAAAAGGAATTTCTAAGTTTCAATCAAGATCATCAGAGGAGCAGTTTTGCAAGGGAAGACATAACAGAACGGAACTTCACAGAGTTTTGCTTCTCCTCATATGTAACTTCAGAAACCATTGACTTGCCATATCACAGTACTCAATTCCACGTTAGAGCCATTGAGTTTTGGAAAATATGGAGAAAATAAACCAAAACGTAGCATGGAGTAGAGTAATGTAGTTATTACAATCACAATCTGCCTTAGTGCCTAGAAACTGGATTCGTCTCAAGTTTACAAATTAAAAACGATTACAACTGATAAATGTGAGCATACCTCCTGTTTAATACATCATTCCCTGTCCAAGCTATTAGACCAAATGCATATATGTCTCTTGGATATACCTATAACGAATCAACCAGAAAGATATGTCTAGATACCTGTAACTCATAATTTAACAAAAAGAAACGTCGTCATTGTCAACAATGAATTACCTTGAGATCTATGCGGTGTCGCAATTCTCTTCCTGGATATGTGCACAGACCAAAATTCGTGTCAACACCTGAATCAGTACCCTGTACGCATTTTGAATAGGGAAAAGGAAAACAAAAGAGAAATTAAAGTACAATCTAGGAGGCCCATGATACAGAACACATAAGTAGCAAAATAAATAAACAATTGAGAATCTCCAAATATTTGTAAAAAGGGTATATCAAACAAAGTTTACAACCAATTATCAAGAATGACTAACAAAATGCCATGAATTTGGCACACATTATTGCAAAAACAGAAGCACAACTGAAATGCAAAAACCACAGGAGAAGAGAATGAAAAATGGATTCTGAGAATAATGTACCTCCTCACTGTGGGTGCTGAAAATCAAGTCCTCTCTTAAGAACTTCATATCCTTTAAGCGTTTTACATATTTTAGTAAAAATCCTTTATGACTGCAAGTAGAGATAACATATCTGAGTGTAATACCAAAAATAGGCTTAACCTGACTGTATACAGTCAAGAAGTTACTTTCATGCTGTTAAAAATTGAAGATGCCTGAGCAACTCCCAACATGAACAAGCACGAATGAAAATGATAAAATTTTGAATAGAAAGAAAGAAGAGAAGAGGATACGTACCTTTTCCCATCAGGGTGAGTAATTACAATATCCATATCCCCACAAGAAGCTTTTCCTCATCTATAAGATCCTCCGCATACAATAACCACCTTCAAAATGGATATTAGAGCAATCAGATTAAATCAAGCGTACCTAAATGAATGCCTATGCTTGAACTATGACTTTCAACATCAAAATGCTTAATCTGTCTGAGAAAAAGAACTGATATGTAAAGCAAAATCTCAACAAAATTTCATGTGTCTTAGAGGACTTTTGTTTCCCTCATGTTCTTGATAATAAGCTTTTGATGCACTCAAGAAATTGATTGAATTTTCCTAATATACTTGCACCCATATCCTACACAAACATTGCAAGTGACATGATTGCACGGAACTCCTATCAGTGGCCACCAATTTGGTAATGATGTGTTGAGACCCCTAGCTGAGACATTAAAAGGTGCATCATAATTTAGTTGTTCTTTTTATCCTTAACAGTGAAAAGGAACTGGATACGTGCACCAAGGAGGTGGCCAGCCATGAACCTGAAACACAACTTACAATTAACATTAAGGTTACCTCAAGGACCTTTAAGATTCATATGTACACAATTCCAGTGAAGAAGTAAAATGCTCACCCCAGGCAAAATCTCTTCTCCAACTTTCTGTAAAAGTTGTTCCATTTCTTGAACCTGCCAAATAGGAACCACTTTTGTTGTTTTATACATTTATGGGTCAAGCAATACACAAAACAACACATATAAATCCCAAAGTCTACAAACTAAAACAACAGTTTTACCTCATTACGTGGAATCCTTGTCTTTACATCATTGAAATATTTCAGTCCTACCTTCTGTGCATATGTTAAAGAATCCTCATTCTTCAGATCATCCAGTGTACGATAACCTTTCTCATACAGTTTTAGGGCAGTAGCAGGACCAATGCCCCAAACTTCTCCAAATAGATTAAGCGTACATACCTGTGCACCAGTAAATAGATACAAAAATTTGATAAACTAACCATTCTATTGTTTATCTGTCCAACTAATACTAAATTTAGATCAAAATCCTGTAAACAGTTTTAGTAACCAATAAAATAGATGTAACTGTGCATCGGCTAGAAGCGGAAAACGTCAATAACAACCTCCAATGGTAAAGGAAGAAGGGCCTAGGCAAATCAAATGCAAGTCAATCGTAAGAACCTTCTTCTGGTGTAGATTGAGTGGATGTCTTCAAAAAAAGGTTACAAGTGAAATTTACATGCAAGGTATGAATCTTAACATTTAGTTAACTGAGCAGTTTGTTTGTAAGGTACTTGGAACATATATAAAGGGAAGGCAAAGGAGAATTCATAAAAATATTTGACATCAAAAAGCAGTCACAGGGTAAATGTTTAAAGTACCTTTTCATCGGTTTCGAAGTGCTCTAACTTCGATAGTTTCCCAGTAGTCACTATCTCCTGAATCTGCAAGAAAACTCTAATATGTAATTGATGGCACTAAGGAAACTAGCAATAGAAGCTTCAAAAAGTAATTTTGATTCCTTGGATAAGACATCAAGCATCAACTCAGCAAGCCAACACTTTGATTTGGAAAACTCGCAATGTGCAATATTTTGAATGTAACGAATCAGAACAAGCATCTGAAATTAAGAATGGGAGAACAACCAGGGAACAAAAGTTACCCCACAACGTAATAGTGAACAAATAAAAGGGAACTTGGAATAAAGAAGAAAAAGAAGAATTACTTAATCATTATAGAGACAATAAAATGTGGAAATTTCATTTGAAGTTCCTCCTACTTACATGATCCTGCAATGACTTGCCAATCCCAGGCAGACCTTTGACCTGCTCTGAACTTTCAATCTTAAAGGGTAACTTTTCAATCACAGGAATAGCCTTGTAATAGCTAAATGACCTACGATCATCACCCAGCGCTGTATGAAAGTTCACGGTTAGCATCAGACCATCAAAAGAAGCAGCGAGAAATAAGGTTAGGAAGAATGTATATAGACAAGGAAAACAAAGTCTCACCCACCCCTATATATACCGATGAGTTTTCCAAATATGTCAGTGATGTTCTTGTTTAAATCAGGTGGATTGTATAACGAGGATAGCTGACAAACATGCATAGACATGATTAAAAACCGTATAAGACTTTGCACAAACAATTAGAAATACGTTTGTAAATGCAAATTCTAAATCTCACATCATGATTTAGACTAATGGAAGACGGACTAGTACTAGTAGGGCTAAGAGAAATGGATGAGCTTGGAGAATGTCTTGGACTATCAGGTGACTCATAAACTTTATTCTCTGCACTCTTGCCACTTTCTGCTTTGGAACTTTTTACATTCTCCGGAGAAGACTTGATCTTTTTGTGAGGTGGCACTTCACCGTCATCCGAATTGCTGCTTCCATTAACGGATTTTCGAACAAAAGACTTGTCAGGACTGGTTCCTTCTTCCTTATCAACTTCTATATGGTACAGATCTTCAGACACTCTCTCGCCTGACCTCAAGCTGTCCTCAAGCCATTGATAAAGAAGTACTTTCTGGAACAAGCAATTAACATCAGATAAAATAACACAGCAGAACATAAACAACTAGATTTTAGGGGGTCTAACTCCTTTGACGCGTTCTCTGCCCAATTGTTGAAGAAGAACCGGCAAGCTAACGGCAAAAACGTGAGTGACCTTCTTGGACAAGCGGTCCTCAATAGTAGCACCCATTTGGACCAACTTCTGCTTCCAAATCTTCATGCCACCAAACAAAGAAACCCCAAGTCAACGAAAGATCAAAAAGCCTACCGTTGAAAATATTAATACGTGGAAACAAATAAAGGGTGTAAGCAGAGAGACATGTAATCTGCGAGGCTGGACACCATTTTCAACCAAGTACACGACCATTCCGGAGAACATCCCATTTGGGTCAGGAGACGGAGCTCGTTTGATTCGTGTCTTCGGCGCCATTTTACTACCTTTCCCTTGTATATTCACAGCCCAATCACAACATAACCACTCCTCCCTATTAGCTCTGCAGCCTCTGCTTTTGTATAGTAGGACGCATGTTCCAGAACTAGATGGACCCATCTGAAACTTCCCAGGTGTACTATGTGCCTTTTATATGAGAATTAATGGATTTCATTCTCTTTCTACCCTAGGCCAATAACTTACCAATAAAATCCCGACATAAAAGTTGGGCAATAATATTTAAAACTTATAACTCAGAATTTGAGGGCTTATACCCGGAGGTGAGCCCTTCCAGAAATTCTCGATGGCCAAGGACAAGCCCTGGCCAAAGAGGGGGTTTGGAAATAGTTTTCAACCAGCAATAGACGCGCCTCGGTTAGAACCTCACTAGCTGCGTCATTGCCCCAAGCGCAAAGATGCTTGACAAATTCACGGAAACCATAATTTAAATGCTCCTCAGTTGTTTGGTGCTTGCTCTACTTCCGATATGGGATTACATGATTCATGTTCCAATCTCCAATTATGTGTTTTAAGTATACACGTATATAAAATTTGTGGAAATATGTTCCTGGGTGATTCAAGAAAAAGGGTTCGTGTATCCTTTTCTTAAATATTATTCACGTGTTTACTATGGGACTTGAGATTGTATGCATTGTCTAAAAATTCGTGATGTATGTTTTTCTTATGATGAAACATTTTGTGCAAAGTGGATGGCTGACAAGTGGCTACTTCTGTTGACATGTCATCCATGATTACGTGGAACGTTTCAGAATCAAACTATCCTCTCATAAAGATCCTCTGTTTCGATATAATGAGAAACATTCTGGGAAAGTCTCACAAAGAGTGTCGTTTCATGAAATCCACATAATCAATTCGGCTCATTAGCATCTATATTTGATTGTGCAGTACAGAATTTCGATAATCCTTATATTTTTGGATTTGAAATTTTGCAAGAAATTTATGGGCCAATGTTTTTCAGCTGTAATTTTTAATTTTAATTTTTAATTTTTTGTTTTTTAAATAAAAACATAAATCTATTTGGTTGTTAATAATAACGTAGTTATATTTT
>JAOTAZ010000001.1:4080392-4103105 GCA_025629785.1 Erythroxylum oxycarpum | reverse complement strand
TCATCTTGTTCATGGTTTTATTATCCTTATACCATATCATGTATGGATTGGCATGTTGATTTGGATATGTTGCTTCCGCTGCAAAATGATTTCTTAAAAGTTTTGAAATTTACCGTTTCTCCAAATAAGGCATGTTTTCTTTTTCCGATCCAACAAAGCAGACACTAGTGACTTCCTTGACTATGTATGTAAAGTTTGTTGCAAGCAATGGAGTTTGCTTCATAAGTGACTTGACTCAGAACTTGATTTCTAAGTTGTCTGTAATTAATTTAGTAGCTAAACCCATTCGGTTGTATTGTGATAATCTTTTTGTTTTGTTGTTTAGTAATAAAAATAAGAATATCACATGGTCTAAGCATTTAGAGGTCAAATACTTGGCCATAAAGGGGTTGATATAGAAAAGTGACATTAAGGTGGAGCATTTAAGGATTGAGAAAAAGTTAGTTGATCCTTTAACTAAACAACTTCACCCACATGTGTTTGAATGACGTGTATATAGTATGGGTGTATTAAAGTCTTTAGACACTATTAGTTAGGGATCATTTTGTTTGCTCCTTGTACACTTATACATTTTAATGTATTGAAACAGTGTCGTGGTTAATCAATAAAGATGATCATCGTTTATCCTCAGTTATATGCATTACTATATGCTGTCATAATGCATGTAAAAGTCTTAAAGACTGTGTCAATCTTAAGCATTTTAAAGATCATTGGACATATATTTAGATTGACCTTGGGCTTATACCATTAGGACATATACAAAGAAATATGTATATCCATGGATTTAACATGACATAAGGGGATATAAGTTTTTTTTTAATCCCATAAATGTTCTCTAATGCAGTTTAGCATTCAGTGAAAGAACATAAGGTTTTCTCTAATTCTGCTTAGCATTCGGTGATAGAAAGCAAGATTTCTCTGATGCATTTTTACATTTGCAGTTTAACATAAAGTTTAGATAAATCAAGACCTACAAATAGAAATATGATACATTTTAGATCATATAAGTATCATCTTAGTTTGTAACACTTCATTTTCTCATTCATGTTAGTAAGGTATTAGATATGCATGATTATCTTATCCCTGTGTCACACATGACATATGTGTTTGATATTTTTCGGTATCGAAAGCCTTGCGAGACAGAATGATGGACTTTAATTATCTTTGGATCAAATGTTTTGTTTGAAACTTGGTATCAATATAGTAACTTGGTTTAACTGCATTTTTGAACTGTTTTTAAAACTTAAATCAATACTGCAATTGATTATTATCCAAGGGGGAGAATTTTAGATATTTTCCCATTTAGTGGACAACAATTAATTGCATTTTATCAGTTTTAATAATTTATTAGTTACGTTACGTAAATTTGATCCGAATAAAGATAATAAAGTGTCCCAATAAAGGATTTGGGTAATAGGCCAAAGTTTAGGAGAAAAATAGACCTTGATTAGTGTGGACTATACCCATATTGAGCCCGTGATGGGAAAGCCTGATATGAATGATATATATAGAAGGTTAAGGTCTCTTGAAGCTACTGTAGCAAATTGTGAATGTACAGATACTTGGACCTATTCAGAGGTTCACGTATACAAAAAGCTATAGAAAGGCTTTAACATGTTGTGGTGAGCAACTCCCTTGAAGTTCTCGGTGGACTCGCGTTCGTTACGACCTTAAAAAGCTCATTTAAAGTTATGGAATCAAAATCAAGTACTTTTTCACATTTCTTTGTTATTTCCCTTTTACGTTCAATCTGAGATATGTGCATCATTGAGATATTTCTCATCATTAGGCAATAGGATCCCATCACGTACTTGAGGTCCCATCCGAAACTAAAAGTCTTTAGTTTTAAAGGAATCATGAAAATAGAAAAACTCTTCCTCATTACCTTGGCTTTTTCCCTATCATGGTTGGGAGTAATGAAAAATTAAAAAAAACGACAACCTATTTTAGAGTAGCTTGCATTTTCAATAGATTTGATATCTTCTCTTGAAGAGAAGTCACCTTGTAAGACTTTGAGGGCTTGAACTTATCGTAATTATGCCACTTACTTCTATCATGATTCTTGTCACACTTCCTTTTCTTACCAGACTTAGTAGATTTGTCTTTAGAGATAATTTTATTAGCCTCAAGAAAAAAAAGGTGATCTAGATGCATCCCCTAAATTCATAAAATAAGAAACAGTAAGCATATTAACAATAACTCAAGAGTAATAGGGGAGTTGTCATTGGAACCAAGCTTATTATCTATAACTATAAGCATGTACCATATTTGCTTTGACCATATACTCAACTCAAAATTAGATCTAGAGGTTAAATAGTTGTTACTTAATAAACCACTACAATTTGATTATAATATATATATAAAAGAAAGAGAAAATTAAGGGACCCTAATGTTATGCCAAATTTGTAGGTTTGTTTTCAACAACAAAAAGCTATAATCTAACATTCTTAAAAGACTTCAATACACAAGTGTCACGAATTAAAAAGTTAGATGAACTTAGAAATATAAATATCATATAATATAAGGTTACGTCCTATCAACATCCTTAACTTGTAATTACCCATTTTTTAACACTTTAACTCGTGCTCCATTGCCCGTAAACAAATGTTGACTAACTTTCAGAATTCATTAGTGTTGTGCTAGTAGTCGCGGAAGCAATGGAATCAATCAAGTAAATGAAGAAAAAAATAGTAGAAGGACACAAAGAATTTTTACATGGGAAACTTGAATGCCAAGAGAAAAATCCACAGGGCCAAGAGAGCCCAAAAATAAACATTATGTCAAAGAAAGAAAAATTACAACTATTTTTCTCTCTCTCAGAAACCCCAGGACTAATGAAGAGTACACCAATATGATGTTATAAAGGACCCTCAAGGGGGTGTTTATATAGTAGTCTTGGGGTCGGAAACCTACACAAAGTAAGAATCTATATAGAGTAAAAATCTTGAAGGCTTGGGTCATTATCCCAACAAATCTCCACCTTGAAACATGACCGTAAGTAGGAGCTATCTTCTCCGTAAGCCTCAAAGGGTGCTCAAGTATCAAGAATACCGACCAAGTCTAGGCAATGTTTGAACTTAGCAATAGGTAGTGGCTTGGTCAACAGATACCTTCTACCACCTCGAGAAGCAACGCGATAGAGACCCTATAGATCAGAATGAATATAATCCAAAGTACCTTTGATCTTGTGTATCCATGAGGAAGAGAAACTCACTCTAGTATGTTTACCAAAGACACAGTGTTCACAAAACTTCGTATTACCTTAACTCTGGCTCAGTAGACCCCTCTTGCATAAGATTTGCATACCTTTTTCACCCATATGACCTAGGCAGTAATGTCACAACTTGGTGGCATCTTGATGAGAATTGGATGAGGCAACATTAGTAGTACCAATAACAGCAGAGCCTTGCAACACATAAAGAGTATCATGCCTTTTCCCTTAAAGGATTACAAGATTACCTTAGGACACCTTCATGACTCCACCTTTAGAGGAGTACCTACACCCAAGAGACTCAAGTGTATTAAGTGAAATAAGGTTGCATTTCAAATCAGGAACATGACGAACATTAGTAAGGATTTTAACAACACCATTGTGAGTTTTAATATTGATTGTATCTTTCCCTACCACATCATATTGTATATTGTTCCTCATAAGTAGAACACCCTTAGCAGTTTCATAGGTGGCAAACCAATCCCTATGAGAACATATATGAAAAATACAATCGGAGTCTAGGATCCATTCATCTTTGGATCATTGTTCACCTTGAAAAACCAAAAGAACATCACTTCTTAAACTAAAATTAATGACAATAGCCTCAGGGGTAGAATCGGATTGATTACCCTTGTTTTTACCTTCTTTTTCGATTCTATTTTCCAATTTCTAATAGTCCAAGAACATGTGTCCGAGTTTCTTACAATATTTACACGTAATATTGGCATTTCTACCTCTAGACTTAGATTTATACTTCTTATGGCTCTTATTGCTCTCTCATTTCTCAAAAGTTCTACCTTTAACCATTAAACCCTCAGCCTCCTTCTCAATTGAAGCATTAAACTTTTCTTTAGATAGCAGAGTATATTTAACTTCTTTTGCAGACAAAGTTTCATGATTACCATAAAGCATAATTTCTTTAAAGTGGTTATACGAATGGGGTAGTGAAATAACAAGAAGCACTGTTTGATCCTCATCATCAATTTTAAGATCAAGATTTTCCAAATCAATAATAATGGAATCAAATCAAGATGAGATGGGACAGGTGTACCTTCGGACATTTTAAGCATAAAGAGACGTTTTTTGAGACTAAGTTTGTTGTCTAAACTTTTCATCATGTAAAGGGACTCCAATTTCAACCAAAGTCCTGTATTAGTACTATTATAGACTACTTCCCGAAGCATTTCACTTGTCAAGCATAACTGAATAGTGGACAAGGCTTTTTCTTCCAACTCTTCCCAATCCTCATTTGACATATTGGCAGGTTTCTTTGTCTTGCTAGACAAAGCTTTATTTAATCCATTTGTGTGAGAACGACTTGCGTCTAGACCTTCCAAATGGCAAAACTAATTTTTTTGTCGAACTTATTGATGTCGAATTTGGTTAAAGGAGACATGGCGACAAGACTTGATTGACCAAAATAAACCGCTTTCTAATACCTATTTGTTGTGCTAGTAGTTGCGGAAGGAATGGAATCAATCAAGTAAATAAATAAAAAACAATAGAAGGACGCAAAGAATTTTTACGTGGGAAACCCGAGTGCTAGGAGAAAAACCAGGGGCTGTAAGAGTCTGAAAATATACACTATATCAAAGAAAGAAAAATTGCAACTATTTTTTTCTCTCTCTCACAAACCCTAGGACTAATGAAGAGTACACCAATACGATGTTACGAAGGACCCCTAAGGGGTGTTTATATAGTAGTATAACCCTAGGGTGAGAAACTTACACAAAGTAGTAATCCACATAGAGTAGAAATCTTGAAGGCTTCAGTCATTATCCCAACAAATCTCCACCTTGACACAATACCAAAAGTAGGAGCTCTCTTTGTCATAAGCCCCAGGGTGCTCAATTATCAAGAATACCGGCTAAGTCCAGGCAATGCTTGAACTTAGCAATAGGTAGTGGCTTATTCAACACATATCTTCTACCACCTTAAGAAGCAACGCGAGAGGGACTCTATAGATCAAAATGAATATAATCCAAAGTACCTTGGTCATGTGAATACCATGGGAAGAGAAACTCACTCTAGTTTATTTACCAAAGACATAATGTTCATAGAACTCCATATTACATAAACTCTACCTCAATAGACCCTCTGGCACAAGATTTGGATACCTTTTTCACCCATATGGCCTAGGCAGTAATGTCATAACTTGGTAGTATCTTGGTGAGACTTAGATGAGGCAACATTAGCAATACCAATAACAGTAGAGCCCTGCAATACATAAAGTGTACCATGTCTTTTCCCTTTAAGGATTACAAGATTACCTCAAGACACTTTCATGACTCCACCTTTAGAGGAGTACCTACACCCAACAGACTCAAGTGTACCAAGTGAAATAAGGTTGCATTTCAAATCAGGAATGTGACGAACATTAATTAGTGAGGGTTTTAACAACATCGTTATAAGTTTTAATATTGATTGTACCTTTCCCCACCACATCATATTGTATATTGTTACCTATAAGGACAACACCCTTAGCAGTTTCATAAGTGGCAAGCCAATTCTTATGAGGACACATATGAAAAATACAACCAGATTTTAGGATTCATTCATCTTTGGATAGTTATTTGCCTTGAACAACCAAAAGAATATCACTTCTTAAACTATAATCAACCATAATAGTATATAATCAGATACCATTTTGTTGTGTTATTAGTCACGGAAGCAATGAAATCAATCAAGTAAATAAAGAAAAAAGTAGAAGGACATAAAGAATTTTACGTGCAAAACTCGAGCGCTGGAAGAGAAACCCACGAAACGAAAATAGCTCGAAAATATGCATTATATCAAAGAAAGAAAAATTACAACTATTTTTCTCTCTCTCACAAACCCCAGAACTAATGAAGAGTAAATCAATATGATGTTACAAAGGACCTCCAAGGGATTGTGTATATAGTAATATAACTCTAGGGTGAAAAACCTACACAAAGTAGGAATCTACATAAAGTAGAAATCTTGAAGGCTTGGGTTATTATCCCAACAATTAGTAATCTACATAGCTTGTTGGATCTTTAGCTACATTTTTTGTTTCTCCCCATTCTATAATCCATCCAAAGAGACTATAAGCAACCATCACATGAGAATAATGCGAATCAAGAGATTGGTAGGTTAAGGATGTACTCGCTTTTGCTTAGTGCAATCATGAATGAAGTGATCCATCTTTTGGAAACTATAGCACTTAACATTGTTTAGGTTTTTCTTTTCATGCGTACGCTTACAATGTTTGGAGACTTTTCCATTTTGGGTTAGTAGATTTTTGGGTTCCCCATGATTTCCATTCTTTTGCCTGTTGCCTCTCCATGCTCTACTTCTAGCTAGAGGTACCGCGAAACACCTTTATACGTGGTTATGTTGTCATTATGAATGAGAGCCATCTTAACTTGTCCCTATAAAGATCATTAATATGAACTTGTTCATTAATGAGACATGCACCAATTACCTTAAGGTTTTGAATAATAAATGACTTCACCCTAAGTTGCTCAAGCATCTGAGTGTTTGCAGTTTAACATATACTAATTAAACTTTATGTTTAATGCATGCACGCTCGTAATTAATATGTAGCAAAACTGAATCTTTACCTGGTTCTACATTTCCTTGGTAATGGAATAAAGCTTAAACTCTTTAACCATGTCTTCATGCATGCAGCTTAAACTCTTAAGCCAATTTTCATAAGTCTCTCTATCACACTGATGATGAGATTGCATGTCATTCCTCAAAAGGACTTACTGTTAAAACAAAAGTCTTAAAGTAATTTCTTCTCATTAAGGAGGTATTGCACTTTTTTTTTTGTCATATACCATCATTTTTGCCATCAAGTTTCTCTATTGATGATATTAGTCTTTGAGAGCTATTCTCTATATTAATTTTTTTTAAAAATGTTTATTTGAGAGACAATCCCAATTGAGTTAGAAGTTAGTCGTTGCCTAAAATAATGTTATTTTATAAAAAGAATTCATGCACTTCAAAGAAGTTTAAGTCAACCTTTTAGACTTAAATTCAATCCAAAACTTCAGATCAATTTTAACTTAATTTGTTGACTTTATACGATCTACCTAATAAAATCGAGTTAAATTTATCATTTCTACATTTATAAGAACTTAAAGAAAGACAAAGAAACTATATAAGAACTCTCCTTTCGATTTATGTTAATTAAATTTCAAAGTAATAATAATAAAACAAAACTATTCATATGCATTTAAAATGTATTTTATTAGGTATATATGATATAAAATTTAAACAATTTATCCCGGATGCCAATTACAAAACAATATGACACGTGAGAAAAGTGTTTGAATTTATCACGAGGCATTCTGTTTTCCTTCTAAGCAAATTTACAGGTCCGGTAATTCGGTAGACCAATATTAGCTTGATGACAAGGAACTAGAAATATACATGAAAATCCGAGAACCCAGACCCTAACATCATAAGGGCAAGGAAGATGTTTAAAATAATTCCATTTAGTATACAGATTAAACAAAATTCAACTATAAGCATTTACCAAAAAAAAAAATCAACTATAAGCATTCAGAGTAACAAAATTAAACAAAGCTTGCCTCTGTTAATGCTATAGGAATTGGAAAAAGTCAAAATAGTGTCAATGCTACTAGAATCTCTCATCCCAGGAACTTCTCAAAAGCTTGACCTATTAATTGGATACACTGACCTTGGAGTTAAAAAGTTTTTCGTCTACATTAGGTCAGTTTGTCATTAGGGTAAGCTCTCTTTTCTTGGCATCACCCCACTTTGCTGTTGAAGTTTTTCCCTATACTTGCCGAAGGAAGAATAAAAAAGGCTCGAAGTTCTAGCATATTAGTACAAAGAATGTGTCCTGTTTCACTAATTTCATTCTAAAAGACAATGTTTACTTCCTTTTCATTCATCTCATATACATGATCTCTTGCGTCAGTAAGAGCGCTCTGCACAGTAAAAATAATTTCATTCAATTACAGAACATAAGTTCCAAGTTAGAAAATAAACAGGATACATGGAGGGACGTTATTACCTGTCCAAACTTTGTAAGGAAATTATTTGCAAGATTTAAGGAGGTAATCTTTACATCTTCGTTTGCCTTGAGTGCTTGAGCAATAGCAAAAGCCCCATCATCCTGCACAGAGAACTTACATAAGATAATGCAAGACGCTGATAGTCAAAGCAAATATTTTTAGTATATTTTTTTAGTATATTGGAAACTGCAATGCAAGCAAGTTGAAAGAGCAGTTCTTTACTCTAATTTCATTGAAGCCCAAGTCAAGTTCAGTTAGAACTTCATTGACCACTTTTAGGCTACGAGCCAGGCAGACAGCACCCTGAAGATATTTTATGCAGAAGGAAAGATAAAGTTCAAATGACCAATGATCATAAATCAAGAGATATCACAATATATAGGGTACAAACTTCATCTCTAAGTCCATTTCCTCGCAAGTCCAGCACTGATATTGTATTGTTGTACTTTAGAGTATCGGCAATGTACTCGGTGCCTTTTGCTCCTATCTGCGAAGCGTTTACATGGCACATTAAGAAAACTACTTTGATATACGGGTTTTAAGAATGATGATCATCTAATGGATTTACCTGACACCAACCAAGCTTTAAGGTTTTTATGTTCCCATGAAACTTTAGTACTTCAGATAATGCCTTGGCTCCATCTGGTCCAATGGGATTATAACCAACTTCCAGCTGTGTGAGAGAGTAAATTTATGACTTCAATTCATCATGCAGTGGCACAGGAAGTAAATGGTCCGGAACAGCTCTATACCATCGCAAGACAAAAGACTAAAGGACATAATAGATATCATGGTAAGGACTCACTGTTGTGACAACAGAATTATCTTTTAAGGCTTGAGCAATTTCGCTGATCCCCTTTGCACGTATATTATTTCCACCCTGAACAGCCCCCGTGAATTTTTTCATAAAAAAACTCTTCAAAACTAATTAAACTAACAAAAAAAAGTGTTTTGATCAATCAATGTCTTCTAACCAAGTCAATGATTGCTATACTCCGGTTTTCCTTCAAAGCAAGAGCAATTCTTTCAGCACCCTGAAAATTTGTGAATGGCAAGTCCATGTTTAATAATCTTTTCCAACCAACTCAGATAAAATAGAGCAAGACAACTTACGGACAAATTGGATTACCATTCATCAGTTGTTACCTCATCAGCTATGTCATTCATATACATATTCAACCAAAACAAGCTCTTGCTCTTCTTGATATATTCAGCAACATGAAAGGCACCCCTTGCACTAATAGAGTTGTTGCCAATGTCAAGATGGGTAAGCTTTGCTGAAGAAACAAGATGAAATTTAGCTTCATGAAATGCACTCAAGTGTGGTTTAGATTGATTGAATAATGGCCACTGACATGGCAATGCACATACCTTTACTTGAAGCTAGACCGGACATTAAGGCACAAATTCCTTCATCTCCAATAGAGTTACCTTGTAAGTGAAGTTCCTGGTGAGAATAATGTGAAGAATTATCCCATCACTACAAATCATGATGTATGATTTCAAAACAAGCATCAATCATAAAGACAAGCATATCTCACTTGTGATTACTACAAGTGCATTGCTTTAATTAATCCAGCTGAGAAATGATTCAGTTGCTTCATACAAGTTCACCTAATAGTAAAATCTTTTGTGGAGATAAAATAACATCTTCAATTCATCAAAAACAACTGAGAACAGGCAGTTATATTGCACATGCAATCGATTTGTTTTCTCAGGAGCACTCCAAGATGCCGGATGGCCATCCCTATTTTGCTTATTAGCTCATAAATGTATATCACCACAGGTGACAGATCAAAAACAAAAACTGCTGAACGTAGAAGTCAGATTTGCAAACTGGATGAAGGATAGAAACGTAGGATCTATCAACAATCACTAAAATTGGTCATGGATATATATTCAATAGATATGATTGGATATCATGAGGTGGAGAATGTGATCAACGAACAAGTTCCTGACAAGTTGGGTGGGTTTGGAACCACCGTGTAATTGCCAATTTCATAGTCCAAAAACAGATAATAAATGACATAAAAATAATTGCTCAAATAATCGGTAGATAAGGATGGCAAATCCTCAGGATAAAAAAAGAACTTGGGAGAAATACAGGATAAAATACAGAAAGTAAATGTGCTATGATAGAGAGTAAATGTGTTATTTACCCGTAATGACTTGTGTCCCTCAAGCCCTTTTCCGAAAGCATTAGCCCCCAAAGCACCACCATAATTTCCACTAAACATTAAAGGAGGGGCAGTTAGCTTTCTAGAAGTAAGATAAAGAAATGCACTATTGGATACATCTATATCCAAAGTGGTACCAAGATCCACCATAAAGACATTGGTTTCTGTATACAACTATAAGCATTGATACGTTGTTCAATCCAAAAAGAAGAAGTGGGAAGTATAATGAAAGATGCAATGAACAACTAACTACTCACTTCAGATATATACTCCTTATAGTGTTATTCTCCAAAAGTGATCCAGCAAGACTTGTGAACCCCTACTTCCATTTCCAGCATGAATGCACCAAAGGTTTTGTTTTAGCTAATTCAGGTTAATCAAGCGACAAACTTGGAAAACATTTAGTCGCAAAAGCTTACAGAATAGTCAATCATGTTATTATTAAGTTCAATCACATGCAAGGTGGAATTCTTCTTCAACAGATCTGCAATAGCCCTTGCACCCTGCACATTAAATAAGGGACAAGTAAGGTACTTGCCACCAATATGTGCCTAAAATATATGGCATCATCATACGGTAGTTTCAACTGAAACTAGCTGACCTCATCACCCAAGCCAGTACTGTTTAGTTGCAGCTTCTCAATACCATTATTATTGGCCAACGTATCACATAGATTCTGTTGATAAAACAATGTTACACAATATATAAGCCAGACTGCAATAGTGTGCAAAACAAGCAGCATTAAACTAAAGAGTGATATAAGAAGAAGCGAGAATTTAAATCTGAAATAGAATATCATATCAGCATGGCATGCATTTCAAATGGACAGCAAAGACTAATATAGACCAAGACAAAAACAGGCAGTGTTTAAATTTTACCATGCTCACTCTTAGTTCAGTTGCAGTGTCACAGGCCAGATATTGCCTAGAACAAACATATTCACTCATCTCTACATGCTTCTATCATCTACATTCAAAAAACTTAAATCATTCTCGTCAGCTATCAGATGTTATGCATGCTGTTCATAAGCATTGGTCAAGTTATAGATAGTAATTGAAACTCATGAAAAGTAGGCATGTAAAGTTTAGTTTTCAGTATTCTGAAAAAGGAAATTCCTTGAACAAAAACGTGAATGTATATAAGTCACTTTCAACTCTAACTGACAAATGATGTAAGCTAACCATAGGTATTTGTCTACTTAGATGGCAATGCTAAAGTTGTCGATTTACCTTGGCTCCTTCATCTCCAATAGGATTTCCAGATATATTCAGCGTCTTCAACATTATGTTCGATTGAAGAACACGATCAAAGGCTTTTACTCCTTCAGCAGTTATTCCATTAGCTGCAAAACTAACTTCCTCTAGTGTCTGGAAAACATACAAATCTACATTCAGTAAACTAAAAAAGAATATCATAAAATCTAGTTCCGGTTTAATACAAATAATCTTTTTCTAGAGAGTATAGCCATACATATAGCAATAACAAGACAGTGGAAACAAAGAGAATGAAAACATGGTAAATAGGCTAGCTCTGATAATTAGTTGAACTCCACCTGATTATAAGCCAAGCTCTCAACAAGGAAAAATAATCCCTCATCTCCAAAGTTGCATCCTGGTACATATATTATAGGTCAAAATTACACCAAAGAACAGGAATCCTGAGGAAAAGAAAATAAAACAGGAATCCTGGTACATCCCTCTCTTTCTTCTCTCTCCCTTTCTCCTTTCTTCTGTTGCATAAACCAATATAGACAACGTACCTGACATGTCAACGCTTTGGAATGATCTTAATTCTTTGGAAAATTCATTGAGCTTCTGCTTCGATTCTCGATCAACCTTTGCAGTCAGACCCGATAGTAAATTTGTACCTGCAGCAAAGGAAAAACTCATTCCTTTTGCAGGAGACCTGTTTTCTATTGATTTGGTCCTTGAAGGCTTTGGCATAAGAAGCTTCTCCACCACCTTCCACAAAACTGTCAGCTGAAGACATCAAATTAGTGCCATAATTAAGAGAAGGGAAAAGTAAGCTGAATTGAATCTTTCAAGGTTATGACAAAAAACTGAAACTTTGCTCAGATTCTCAAAATGATAAAGGATGCTGATACCAACATAACAGAAATGATAATGCTGCCAACAACACAACAGAAAAAGTTCATGGGACCTAATCAAAGCTAAGTGGTCAATGGATTATGATGGCTTCAATGAAATACAACAGATTAACAGCCCTCAACATTATAAGGCCCAATCTATTACCCTAAGTTTTGGTTTATATTTCTGTCTATGAGTGTAGGTAGCCAAAAGATGTCTTCACCATGTCAAAGCACAAACTTTGAACTTCAAATGCTATAATTAGTGCAATGATACGAGTGAAAAGCTCTTAATTTAGTTTGCACATTCATCTCATTCACCAGTTGAAGAAAACAGGTCTCCATTACAAAATTAAAAAATAGCATAAGGATTTCTAGGAATTAGATCATCCTGCTAATTAGTAATAAGTCAAATTACGTTTAACCTCCACCCTGTCAGATTGCTGCAAGAATCATTATTGCCAAATTACTGACATTCCCTCCATTTTACTGAAAGAATATCAACAATTCTAAAAGTACTTTCAATTCATATTCCTAAAAAAGTTTGAAATGTTCACAAATTTCAAAGAATTCGAAGGACCTATAACTACACAACAAATTCAATTTCCAATCAATACCGATCCTAACCATTAAAACATGTTCATACCGAAAGTAACTGAAACAAAAACGCCAGCGGGAACCACGAACGACGCAATCTTCTGGACTGGAGCATTACTAAAAGGACTCTCCCCCTGAGATTGCCTGTACACTCTCCGGCCACTCCCCGACCGCCGCGCATTTCCTTCAGCAGCAGCATTTACCACCAAACTCGTCCTCCCCCGACCACTGGACACAGTCGCAGGAAGTGAAAGCAGTCCACCAAGCGCATGATAGGGTGAGGCCAAAGCTTTCGACTGAAGTTTTCGAAAGCGAACCGAAGGTGGAACCTGGGGAATTGAAGGAAACGGGAGTTGTAGAAAGAAAGAGGAAAATGAAAGCTAGTAACGTGAGAAAACACAAACCCTAGGATGCGAGTAGAGTGCGACCGTGGAAGTGAAGCCCATAGGTGAGCTTGAGCTTGATTCAGTTGGTCTTATCCTCAGTGTTGACTTCTTCAGTTCTTCTAAACCAAGAAAAAGAGAGTGGTGGCGGTGATGGTCATAAAAGCGGCGGCTCTCAGTTTCCGGTATGTTCCAAAACCGGACTATTACCGTTGTTTTTAAGCCCGGTCCAAAGCGAAGATTATGATTGGTTCAGGCCTCATTCTTAGGATTGGCCCAATTCTTAGATTTAGCGTTGTTTCAGACCCCAGATGCAGGGTCGGTTCGGAGTTCAATTTCTTGGTTTTATATATTTTGCTTTTTAGGTAATATGGTAGTGTAGTGTAGTTGCTTGCACCATTACCATAACGAAATAAAGGTCCTTGGTTTGCCTTCTACCGTAACTTGATAGCATTACAGGTCCTAATAGTACTATAGGTCCCAAACCTATATTGACTTATTCTAGGAGAAAGAAGCGAAAGGGACTGAACATGGGCCTCAAATCTATGTTGCCATACTCTAGGAAAATCAAGAGGGTTGAGTCAGCTAACTGTTAGAAGAGAATTCATTAGAGGAGTGAGAGTACTATGTATGGGAGGGGGGTAGGAGAGAGAGGATATCTTTGCTATTGTATTGTCTCAGCTGTTAAGCTTAAGAGGCCATTGTTGGCTAATAGCATAGTGCTTGTAGAACTTCTTACGAGGCTATAGCTAATATCAATAAAATCACTATATTCTCATCCATTTGCTTATCATTGGTGTTTTCATTGAGAGCCCCGGTGTATGAAAACTAGAATGGTGTCACAGAAATGGGAAGCAATGGATGCTCGAATGCTAGCAGTAGTGATGAAGTTGCTAGATCATACGGCTCAACTGGGGAACTTGCATAAGGGTGCTGACGACCTCTCTAGAGCGTTAGCGGCGATGCACGTCGAGATGCGAGAGGGGTTCCAACGCCAGATTGTACATCGATCACCAGAGGCAGGGTCCAACTCCGTCAATCATAGGAAGTCGATACAGACGACACAAGGGGAAGTGGTGTAACCTCCATGACGTCGGAAGAGTATCAACTTCCAGCCAAACGAATAGAGCTCCCTCCATTCTAAGGTGACGACCTGGTAGGATGGGTCTCACGAGTAGAAATGTATTTTGCAGTTCAAGGCACACCACCAGAGCTTTGGGTACAGCTGGCTCAAATTTGCATGGAAGGCATGACTTGACACTGGTTTAAGGTTCTCTTTGCGTCAAGGCCAAAGTTGGATTGGGAGACTTTTAAGAGGGCCTTGTTCGATTAGTATGGAGATCATTACATTGGGAATCCATTTTCCCAACTGAAGGCGTTGACGCAACAGGGTACCGTGGATGACTACGTGGAAACTTTTGAGATATTGATGGCTCAGGTTCCCCCTCTCCCCGAAGATCACTATATGGGTCTCTTCCTTGGAGGGCTACGAGAGGATATAAGATTGGAGGTGGTGGCGTTGAATCCTTCCTCTTGCTATCAACTGATAGCAGCAGCATGTGCGGTGGAGCGAAAGCACCTGACCCCAAGCACCCACCAGTAGCGGCGCCAATCAGTGGAGTAACTGAGAGGGAGGAGCTGATCGGCGCCTCGGCATGGAGAGAACCACCGAAGGATGACCAAAAGGAACCAGAAACCTTTCTTACCAGGAAGTGATGGATCGGAGGGCTAAGGGACTATGTTTCAAATGTGGCCAACATTACAGTCCTAACCACATCTGCCCCGACAAACATCTACGACTACTGATTTGGGAGGAAAATGAAGAAGAAAAGGGATCACCTTCTGGAATTGGGGACAAAGAGGAAACCGACGTGGGAGAGGCCTGGGAGATGGTCTATCAAGTCGCTGAATAATGGGAAGTAGTTCAATCCAAGACTCTTAAAATTGAGGGCAAATTGGCAGGGATCCCCATCTTGTTCCTCATCGACAGTGGGGCAAGTCACAACTACCTTTTGCAAGACTTGGTGAATACCTTGGGGTTGACAGTTATTCCAACCGCAACTTATGGAGTAAAATTGGGGAATGGGACAAAATGCTTTTCACAGGGTCGGTGCAGGGGACTGGTGGTGTTAGTTGGAAATGTGGAGTTGAGGATTGACGCTTAAATTCTGCAGTTGGGAGGAATAGATCTGGTTTTGGGTGTCGAATGGTTGGAAACTTTGGGAGAGGTAAGAGTTGATTTTAAGCAAAAAACAGTGAAGTGGGGATTTGAGCAGGGAAAGGAGGTATGCTTCAGTCCATTGCCATGGATTCCCAAAATGAGCAGCAAGGAGATGAAGTTGGAATGCTGGTTTTGGAGACTAATACCATCCTACCTCCAGCTCAGATTCAAGAATTAAACTTAGTTTTGCAAGCAAGTCAGTTGGTGTTCCAAGAACCACAGGGCCTTCCTCCTTCAAGGAGCCATGATCATGCCATTAATCTGTTTAGTGGATCTAATCCGGTTAGCGTCCGTCCTTACAGGTATGCCTATCACCATAAGGATAAGATTGAGCAACAAGTTAGAGGATTGCTTGCATTTGGAGCTATCCGACACAGCACTAGCCCGTTTTTCAGTCCGATAATTCTTGTTAAAAAGAAGGATCACTCATGGAGAATGTGTGTAGATTACCGTGCTCTGAACAAGGTAACAATTTCAGATAAGTTCCCAATCCCTACTATCAACGAGCTTATTAATGAATTGCATGGATCCAAGTATTTTTCTTTACTGTAAATCAAAATGTCATCAAAGAAGACAAGTATCAATTTACGAAGATGGGGGCGGAATAAATCATTCATGGTGGTCTGGAATGTAGAAGGAGCATTGGTTAACCCAAAGAGCATAACCACAAATTCATAATGGTCAGAGTGAGTTATGAAAGCTGTCTTGAAGGTGTCCTCCGGGTTAACCCGAATATGGTAGTAACCCGATCTCAAATCAATTTTGGGAAAAACTTTTACACCATTTAATTCATCTAAGAGCTCATCAATATTAGGTATGGGGTATTTATCTGAAATGGTAATCTTATTAAGAGTTCGATAGTCTACACATATACGCCATGTTCCTTCTTTCTTGGACACTAAGAGTACTGGACTTGCGAATGGACTGGAACTGGGTTTGATAAATCCGGACTGGAACTGGGTTTGATAAATCCCTGTTTCAATAATTCCACCACTTGAAATTCATTTTTTGTTTTCTGGTTATAGGGGTAATGGGATGGTCGGATATTAAGAGGCTAGGAATTGGTAATTAAGGGTATAGAATGGGTGTGATTTCTGAAGGGTGGAAGTCTCTCGGGTTCTTGGAAAATGATGAAAAATTCTGAAAGGATGACTTTATGATCTTCTTGTATTTTTACCATGACACTTACAGCACCACACGTAAAAATAGGAATTTTCAAGACGCAGTTTATATTCGTCCCAAATACGTTTCATCTTAGTGAAATAAGTTGAAACACTACCAGCTCCTTGTGAGGTAGAAAATAGATCCTTCTGGATTTGATAAATCACAGCTCCATTGGACGGTTCATATCGTTCAATTAATTCAAACCATACTTCATGAGCTGTGCTAAAATATAATACGTTCTCAACAATTTCCTTACTCAGAGAGTTTAATAGCCAGCTTATGACCATTGAATTACTTCTATTCCAGTTACTAAGGAGAGGTGAGTCTGAATCAGGCTTCACGACATCTCCATTTACAAATCCGAGTTTGTTCTTAGCAGAGAGAGCTAAAATCATAGCTCTTTTCCGTACACCAAAACCTGTTCCATCAAAAGCTTTCGACAAAAGTAAAGCTCCAGGATTGTCTGCAGAATTTAGATAGAAGGGATTTGAGACATCTAAGGCTGGATCGGCTGAAGATGTAACTGAGTTGATGGTTTTTTCAATGATAAGAGTCGGCGTGAAGGAACACAACAATTAGAAACTGATGACAGAGGAAACAGAGAAAAGGAGGGGAGATAATCAGGATCGAACGCAACGCTCTGATATCATGTTAATTGTAAAGAGTGAAGCTATGAAAAATATAGAGATTATTCTCTTCTTATCTTTCTCTATATGTGAATAATGAATACAGGGAATATCCCTGCAAACTTGTAACAAATTCTGACATAATACAGCTAGCAATCAACGAATATCCCTTGTAACAAACTCTGACAGAACATCTAGAAATATTCCTCCCTGCTTTACGTCCAGAACCGTTCTGCTGTATTGGTGCATTAATAATCCATAACAGTATCTTTCTTTCATGTTCTCGAATATGGTTGGATACATACAAGATAGATTAAAATGTTTGCCTTTGATTGCTGCTATACAATGAGTTTCCTATTCCTGCAACTCAAAATTGTCATGTTTGCTATTAATCTTGCAAAAAAGTGTCAAAAATCAACATTGTATCCATCGAATTACCAATATCTGATTATTTCAATCATCTGTCATTAAACCTGGTGGAGGGAATACACATGATGTTGAAAGCATACATTCGAAATGTTAAATCAATTAATTCGATTGGCATTGATCTAAAAATTCAACAAATGGTGTCAAGTGGTTGATATGCCTCTAGTTCAGTCTAGTCTCTAATAGGTATCGGATATCAAGGAAAACGTATGTGCCAACCAAGGCAGAAAACTCCCTCCATTTCTTGTGAAAGAATCTCTTCTCACTCACTGGTGAAATACAGCAGATCCAATCTTCTGCTGTGGTTAATATCTGTTAGGAGTCCCAATATCAATTCATGATCTTAGCTTCTGTACCCAAAGAATGAACGCATCTCAGGAGAGGAATGAATAGCAGGACTCCATACATCAGAAACTGTAAGTCCTTGTTGAGTTTGAGAGGTATGAATGTGCAAATAATGCGTGCATTGCTGCACCGATAGGGAATGCATCCTCATCTATCTTAAAATAAGGGCTGTGAGGTGGATGCGTGCATCCCAATCTTTCATTCCCAACGCCCAGAAAAAAGAAGGCTCCTGGTACTTTGTCCAGATAAACAGCAAAGTCCTCACTCCCCATGAAGATAGGAGGCACTTCGATGTTCTCTTCTCCTACTATGGAGACGGATGTTCGCCTTGCATGCTCATAAATTCTGGCATCATTTATCGTTGGGGGGAGTGTTGGTTGCTCCCTTCCTTCGAAATCAATCTCCGAAGTGCACCTATGTACAGCTGCCTGACCTCTGATAACCTGCCACAATATCGATAAAACAGGTAATCAGACACCAATCAACTCACACTGAATTGATTTAGAAGGCTTCTAATGAATAAGAAGCCTACCCTGACTATTTTTCACTCATATTGTAGCTATATAACAATTTGTTTGTGGAAGCAGCACTCAAATTTCTGCATAAATGTTCAGTTATTTATTGTTAAAAGTGTATCCATCCGTTTGAAGGCTTGCCTAAACACCCCCCAACTTCAGATATGTTCTCTGTTTATCAGTATCCTGACCTCCCTAACCATGGTAATGAAATTTGTGATCTTTTAACATTAACAGATCCAGGAGTTACCTCTTCTATTCTCTCTCTCAGTGCTTTAAATCCCTTCTTGCTAAAAGCTCGAAAAGTTCCTGCTATTGTGGCAGAGTCTGGTATCACATTAAAAGCTGTTCCCCCTTGGATCATACCTACAGAGATTACCTGCATTATACAAGTCAACTAATAACCTAGACAACTTTAAACTCCCAATTCAGGACAGAAGCATGTGAATGAAGATCTAATACCTGAGACTCTAAAGGATCAGTCTCCCTCGAGACTATACTCTGCAAACTAATTACTGATGTTGAAGCAGCCAAGATTGGATCGATGGAGTTTTGAGGAATCGCTGCGTGACCCCCTTTGCCAGTTATAGTTGCTTTGAAGCTTCCACATCCAGCAAGGAATTCCCCAGGCCTTGAAGCAACAACCCCAGTATTATAAACATGTACTAGGTGTATCCCGAAAATGGCCTCTACATTGTCAAGCACCCCTTCTTTGATCATATCTTTTGCACCAAGGCCTCTTTCTTCTGCTGGTTGAAATATAAGGATAACAGTCCCCTGCAATTCAAACGCTTTTTGCTTAATTTCTAGAACTATATATGAGTACGATATTACCCAACTTTCCAAACAGAAGACTGCAAGCTATCGCAGAAGCATGATTACGGGTATAGACTGCGATAAGTCTCAATATCAGTGGCAACAATTACAAAATCGCAAAACTGCAACTACAAGTTGCAATCAGAGAGTCATATTATAGCCCTTGTTATTAACTAACGCACGTTTCCTGTAGAACTTACAAAAAAGTTCAATTACCTCCAATGTGTCCTTCAGTTCTTGTAGGATCTTCGCAGCACCTAGAAGCATGGCAACATGTGCATCATGGCCACAAGCATGCATTTTGCCATCTACTTTACTTTTATACTCTAATTCAGTCAATTCCTGTAGCAGCAGTGAAATCAAGATTAAGAAGTTTTCTCTTCCAGGACAATTACGGCTTTTGAAGAGCTTTACGTGAGACGTTTTCCACAGGATTTCAATAACACCAATTGTTTGCCAATTCGGGTTATGCCTGGTTATTCGACTTCGACATTTCCCGGTCCCAAGAATCCCCAGAAAGAACTAAAACTCATTTAAAGATACAATACAGCAAGTGACACAGATTTCGAGGAAAGAATAGTTTAATATTTCCAATCCAAGACGAAGCCAGATTTTCAATTCTTTTAGCTAGCTAGATTGTCCAATAGCATGACATCAGAATAGGCACAAGAATACCTTCCCAGTCCATAAACATAGCATTTCCATATATGCACCGATCCACCAAAAACAAAGCTACGAGAATACAGAACTAACCTGAATAGGCAAAGCGTCCATATCAGCTCTCAGAGCGACAAATGGTGGGGAGCCAGACCCAATTGCTGCCACAACACCGGTCCTCGCCACCGGCCACCGATAAGCAACACCAAGACGATCCAACTCTTGCCTGATAATCTTACTCGTCTCAAACTCCTCAAAAGCAAGTTCTGGGTTCTCGTGAATTTTTCTCCTGATCATCTTCATCCTATCCTCCGTGTCCTGACGATTGGCTAACTCAATTATCCTATCCTTTATCGATGAAACTTGGTTTGTTCCGTGTGAGGAATTGAAACCATGTACATGATCCGAATCTAGGAAGCTCAAAGAGAAGCAGAAGGGTAAGGCTAGTAAAACCAGAAAAACTTGAAGTAAAAATGCCATTGTTTGGTCGAAAGTTGTCAGGATGTGGAAAGATAGGCTTGGAATGTTTACAAGGTTGGAGGACTTTATGCTGTCGCACGATCAGTTTGGTCGCATCATCTTTTGATATTTCGCAATTTCAGCACATGTTTGATTTGAGAAAAAGATCCTGTGACTATCGCCAAATCAAATCTTGTGCATCACATGGGCTAATGTTTCTGAACGTAGAAGGAGTTGAAAAGTAGAGCGTTCACTTTCCATTCTCTAGAGCACTTCATGATTAGTACGATTTCTATTTACATAACTACTGGATATCTTTTCGTTGTACGGTTAAATTACATTGGATAACAAAATTTCCATTTTGTAACGCTTTGAATTGAATAATGCAATAATACAGGAATCTACAGACTAAATCAAATATGGCGAATGATCCTTCGAATTTCTCGTATCATTTTTTGTGGATTAGCACACCATCTTTGATTTTAAATGAAATTTCTGGCTAACCGCCGGATGCTTATTTTATAATATGGAGATGCAAATAGTCAACTTGTGGCGTGCTAGTAAGACTAGTGAGATACAAAATGGTATAAAGAATCCTGCACTTGTTTCAATGTTCAACAAAACGTGGACATGCAAGCTGCCATTGAATTAGTTAGAAGATAACGAAGTGAAGAAAACAGGAATAAGATACTCTGTTTAATTTTATGGTGTCATATTGTATCTAGTAAATCTCAGTCATTTATTTATGGCGGTTCCGTATAGACTCTACATAAATAAATTTGGAGCCCGCATAAATAAATGACTAAGATTTACTGGACACAATAAGATATCATAAAAACTAGACAGAAGACCTGAACTTATAAAAACATGTGTCAATGTTTTCTAAACATCCTCCTTAATTCTTTTTTAATCCCCCAAAGAAACAATACGCAATTAATATCACCTTAATTCCTTTTTCAATTCCCACGAAACGGTGTTCAACTAGTAAGACCTTCATTCCTTTTTTATTCCCCAAGAAACGGTTTGTACTTAATAGCCTAGTTACACCTGGACAAGGTGCGTTAATTCGGCGACAGATTATCGATACCACTTATCCTGCTGTAATTCTATTTCTATTCTAAAAGAATGTCGTTTTGAGTTTGTTAACATAAAACGACGTGTTTTGAGAGAAAAAAAAAGATATGGTTAGAACAGATTAAGTAGTATAAAAGATCTGAACCTGTTTGTTAGGCCTTGTCCTAACTTGTATTAAATTGTTTAATGTCCTAATTTGTGTTAATTGGTTTAACTTGTTTATGTGGTTGATTATGCGTTATTTGCTTAATTGTTTAGTTGTGTTCCTTGGTGGATAATTTTGTTTTGAGTTGTCTTAGCTTAGAATCAAAATTTGGAATTGAAGAGATAGGTAAAATTAGTGCGTAAGTCGACTTGTAAGGTGTGCAAGTCGACCTGTGTGAGTGAATCAAGTTCTGGCCGTAGGAAAAACCAGGTACAAGTCGACTTATGCTTGTGCAAGTCGACTTGTGACCTTGTCCAGCTGAAATGGACTTTTGTGTGTGAGTGGGCTTTGGGTGGGGGAAAGGCCCAATGCTCTAGGGTAGCTTATAAGGGAAGGAGTCTTGGAAGATATGAAGTTGGGCTAATTAGTTAAGGAGCCCATTAAGAAGCCCATTGGAAAGGAAGGGCCCAAATGTGTTAAAATGGCTTAAAAGATGAAAGAAAGGAGAGAAACTTCTAGAGAATTGCAGAAATTTCGTGGGAGGAGAGAAGAGAGGAAGAAAAAGTGAAGAAGAAGAAGAAAAGAGAAGAAAAATCAAAGGAACAAAGGTGGATTTTTGTAGAATTGAGTAAGGAATCAAGTTTTAAGGTAAGTTTCCTTACTTTTCTTCTTGTTTTTGTTAAGTTAGAAGTTAGGGTTTATGTTAGAGAGAGTGTAGTGAGAGAAGATGATATGGAGGAAGAAGATGATGATTATATATATGGTTTTGATGCATTTCTTTGAAAGTTTGAGTTTCTTAACC
>JAOTAZ010000001.1:3879268-3891906 GCA_025629785.1 Erythroxylum oxycarpum | reverse complement strand
TCCATCTTTTGAGCCTTTTTGGTCCTTTTTCGTCCTTAGAGTGTTGAAAATCATCTGTAAACAATTATAGAACAATTCCATTAAATTCGGATAATAATTTCAACACCCTAACAATAATTGCGCCCAAAATATATGTAATTTAAATGACTTATCAAGTTTTGTTAATCACAAGTAGTAATTAGGATGACCTTCTTTACGTTAGAGTAGGAAATTCTAAGGAGATATTCGATAGATTGATTGCATGTCGTATATGTATTTCGCTAGTTCATTAGTTTCTTGATTCGTAAAGCTTTTATTCAATTAAACCTATGATCGTATCTAGGTTGTTGTTTAATAAGAATGTTAAGATACATGTTTCTAGTCATTACATTTAAGATAAAATATTCTCAATAAATGCGTGATAACATCGGTAACCTGAAACCAATGTATTTTCATTAATTTTTCAGATCCAATTATTTCTATTGATTATCGATTTTTCTTATATTTTTCCTTAAATTTTGTGAATTGAAAACAACCTCCCTTTTTGGATACTTTGTTTTTTTAAAAAACATGCTAATCTTTACCGTTAAAAATTTCTCGTAGGAACGATATCCATTTACTACTACTACATTAATTTGTATTAACATAAGTGATTTCTTCTGAATTTGGTTGCAAGCGATAGCAACACTAATAATAAAATTTTCATTTAGTGGAAATAAATATTTATATCATGAAGTTATTTAATGAACTTAGCATGGTTCCGTGACTTTTTAAACAACAATGTTATATATTGTATGATGAAAAAGACTCAAAGATAAGCTCTTATAGAACGATTTTTAGTTTTGGTGGAATTGAATCAAGGGGACCACCTGCAATTGAATCAAAACTCACCGCTGTAAAGGGAACTTCATTTGATTTTGCTTGACTTTCTTTGTACATCAGAGCTATAAGGCATGTGAAAGTAGCTAAAGTTTCATCAAAGATTAAAGTATGTATTTAAAATTCTCTTAATTATAATTATAATTAAGATAAATGTAAGATTTAAGCAATTACTTACTAAAGATAATCTTGTAGAATTCTTTAACTAAGCTAATTTTCCAGTACTATCATGATCGCCATATAATAATATAATATAAGATAATTACATGATGCAAAAACCCAAGGCCCAAATTGTTTCTTAGAACTCTTTATCACTCAAGCCAGATTTGGTTCACACCAACGTAATTCAGATAGAACAATTCTATCACCTAAGAAATGCATTTTGACAAGAACTTAAGAAAAAATACCCTTGAACCTAAGATCAAAGCAAATATGAACAATATAAATAGGAAATAAAAATGAAATACAAAGATGAAATCAATTGCAGCAATTCAACACCTTAAGCATAAAATCACAAGAAAGCAAATCTTCCCATATTCCATATAGGAAATATTTTAAAATATATTAAGCACCTCCAAATTGAAATAAAATAGCCTTATATAATAGTTACATCCACAATGTACATTGAGCTTAGACGCTAATCAAGGTGGAATGAATCTGGACATCCAAAATGTACATTGAACGTGGAAACTAATCAAGGTCCAATGAATATGGACACTAGTTGGATGGCTAAAGAAAAAATATGGGCTAAATCCAAGGCTAATCCTTTAGCCTAATTAAATTAATTAACTTAGGCTATTTAAAATCTCTATGCTTGTACAACCCTTTCTCAACCCCTTTTTACACAAATAGTAAAAGTTGTTCCTTAAAACTTTTAACTTGGGCCTCTTGATTGAACCAAAGCACTCATCAAAAGTGACTAAAAAATATAAATTCATCGGACACAATGGTCTTAAGAATGTTATGTAAATACACAACCTCTTTAAAGAACAAATGCACAACATTATTAGTTTTATGGCATGGTATGAAATGAGTCATTTTAGAAAAACAAGCAACAAATACAAAAATTAGGTCCATCTATTCCTAGTCCTTGGTCGACCAAAAACAAAATCCATAAAAACGTCAACCCAAGGATTCGATGGTATTGGCAAAGGCATATATAATCCATAAGGTTAAGTTCTAGAATTAGTTTGTCTACATGAAATGCAACTAGAACAGATTTTCTTAACACTCTTTTGCATATTAGGATAAAAGAAGTGTTCCTGCAAGATAGAGAACTAATATAATTATATTCAAATAGAGTAGAGATTTTATACTTTATATCTAATTGAAACATTATATCATGAAAAGATTGAATTGTATAGAAAACATATACAAGAAAAAGTTAGTCAAAATTATTTGACATTCGTAGTACTTGGGTAGTCATCATGTATCACTAAAAGTAATCTAGATCTATGGATACAAATTTTTTAGTTAGATAATTAAGATAAATAAAAATAGTTTAATTTATATTAGCCTAAATATGTTTAGGGATATAACGTGTATCCATTGCCAATATATTTAGGATCCTAATGGATCATATACATAGAATGTTTGAAATCAGAAAAAGATAATTTAATTAAGTTGTACTTGATTATAAAGTTTGAAAAACTTTAGAATAAAATATAATATATTTGATGAATAAGGACAATTATTAGATATTGGATCTTATCTAAGCCAAAATGATATTTAATTAGAAGTAATTATAGTTCTGAATAATATTTTATTGAAATTAAGATTATATTTCAATTAAATTATTAAAAAGCTTAATTCTATTATAAATATGCGAAGGCTCTTCAAGAGCTAGCATTTCTTGTGTGCCCTTCTTTATGTTTGTAGAATCTCAACTTGTAAATGTGGACACAATTAGATAACATATACTTATATGACTACAATGTTTGATATAAAGTTGAGAATTATAATTGAGCAATAGAAAAGGAATCAAAATTTATAATAAGCTACAAAAATTTATATTCTTTATTATTTAGCAAATAATTAAGTTATAGATTAAAGTGAAATTAACGCTTGAAAATTTATAAATTTTTTTCATTGGGTGCATTTTCAAACTTCTCTCCAATTTTTCAACATGTATTACATATATTGCATCATAAAAATTTTAAAAACAATTGCTCTAGTGTTGTTGAGGTCCTCCTTATCCTCCAACTCATTATAGTTCTACTTGCATCTGATATTGTTGTGTTCATTGTGTTATATGGAAGTCGAATAATGCAGAGAAAATGGATGAAAGGAAGAAAAGATTGGCCTAATTGTTTACTTGAAAGAAATTGTTGTGATGGTTACTTCATATTCGTAGAGAAAAAGAGCAATTTATGAGCCCCACATATTATTTTGTTACATATTTTATTATTCATATAAATAAAAAGTTAACAAATATAACATACTGATATGAGTTATCCAATTTTTAAAATCTTTAAATAATCGGAAGCTGTTATAAGATCAACGAAAATCTATTTTGCTACCTATTTTGATTCCTGTTATCAAAAGGAGCCGCAAATCGCATGCAGAAACTACGAATTGAACTATGTATATGAACGTGTCAATACCGTCACCATTATCTAATAAAGTAGAACAACGTCTGGATCAGGACCCAGGAAGCTGAGAGCTGACACCACATCTCTTGTCAAAGGTCAGATTTTCTATTTTTATCCTATTTTATTAAATCTCGTCAATGCATTTATGTAAAGTTTACAGTAAATAGCACTGAGATGTTGGATAGTCAATTCAAAAGAATAACAAAAATCAAGAGGATACAAATTTTCCACACCAGATGTTGGATAGTCAATTCAAAAGAATAACAAGCCTGTCAGAAATGTCATAATCAGCGTGAGTGACTTTTGTTATGAAATGTCTTAATAATCAACGTTAGTGACTTTTGTCATAATCAACGTTAGTGAATTTTAGAACTATGTAGAATTGGAATAACAAAGTGGGAATCCCCAAATGCAAATTTTCCTGGACTTTGTAAACCTAGGAGTAGGTAGCTTGTCAGAATTGACTCTCTTTTGCACACAATATCTTGTCATAGTCAGCCATCCTTCACAATACTTGTAAAGCCTAGTCAGAAATGGCTCTCCAATTACCTCCTCAGTCCTCACCTACATCCTGGATTATTAAAAATGTCCCACAAAAACTCTCCAGTGTAGCTCCAGACGTTATTGGAGCAATATGATCGTGCTCATGGATGTTCTCCTTTTGCTTCTACATTCATTGACACTACTAGTTTTCCATTTCAGGACTGTCACCACTTTGGACACCTTGGCTTGGAACCAAACCATTAGTGATAATGGCCAACTTCTAGTCTCCAAAGACAACCTGTTTGCTTTAGGATTCTTCAGCTCTGGTACTAGTTCTTCTAGATATCTTGGAATCTGGTTTTATGGTCTACCGGACCAATCTGTGATCTGGGTTGCGAACAGGGACTCTCCAATCAATGGTTCTTTCGGGGTACTCTCACTCAACCCAATTGGAGACCTAATTCTTTACTCTAATGGTGATCAAGAACATTCAGTGGTCTGGTCTACTAATGTGTCGATGGATGTACAAGCTAATGATACTTTCGTGGCTCAGCTGTTGGATTCAGGGAATTTTGTTCTGTTCCGTGGTGGAAAAATTGTGTGGCAAAGCTTTCATAATCCTACAAACTCAGTACTGAAAGGAGTAAGACTCGGGCTCAACAGGAGAACAGGTGCAGAGCATTTCATATCATCTTGGAAATCAGCAGATGACCCAGGAACAGGAGATTACTCACTCAAGCTTATGGCAGGAGGCTCGCCTCAGTTCGTTTTGTGCAAGGGTGTGAGCCCTTACTGGAGAAGCTGTCGATGGCCCTGGAGAAAATATGCGTACGCATATAACTACACTTTTGTTAACAATCAGGACGAATTATACTTTACTTATTTTCAGGCTACTGAGGATCTATCTCGAAGAAATAGATTAGTTTTAGATGAAACGGGAGTCGTGAGGGAGCTAAAGTGGTCTGAAATTGATGGGAAATGGAAGGAAGAATGGTCAGCGCCTAAGTACCGGTGCGATTCATTTGGGCAATGTGGAGACTACAGGAAGTGTAATTCGAGTAACCAAAACAAAGTTGATTGTACTTGTCCACCTGGGTATGAACCCAAGTTGCTGAAAGACAGGATTTTGAAAGATGGGGAAGGTATTTGTGTCAAGAAGCAACAAGAGTCTTCGTTGTTGTGTGAGCAGGGAGAGGGGTTTTTCAAAGTGTCAAAAGTTAATGTTCCTGACAATTCAAATGCTGTTTGGTTGGGGAAGAACATGGGCAATCTCCAATGTGAGCAGGAATGCATGAGTAATTACTCTTGCTTGGCTTACGCTAGTGTAGATTTTGCAGGGACAACGGGTTGTTTAGCTTGGTATGGAAGATTGATGGACTCTCTAGAATTTAGGGAAGATGGATATGATCTCTATGTTTGCGTTGATGCACTTGAATTAGGTAAGTCTTCTGCTATATTTCCTGTGTAAGTTTTTAAGCTGAAGTAATTGCAAGGTGTAGAAATAAGTTGTGATTAATTTTCAAATAACGCAAGTTCTTTGGATTCATTCAGTTAAATATAGAAGTGAATCGAATAGTTTGATGAAAAGAAAGGAAATGCTAGCCATTCTTGCTACCTCAGTCTCGTCAGTATGGGCTGTAATTGCTGTTTTCTTGTTCCTTAGGAAGAGAATAAAAAGGAGGTAAGAAGTAAAACTCAACAAATTACTATCATACTTTCTAAGATACATATTTGTTCTGCAATTTGGTGACTCCCTATATGCAGTTGGTGACAATAAACGAGCTGCATTTCCTGAGAATAGTAATGTCTATTTAGTGCGAATATTGCTTGAAAGGATTCGTTTTCTTTTTGTTAAAAGGGCAGTGAAGGACAAATGGAGCAAAAGAATATCTCATGTCAATAGTTTAGATCACAACAAAAATACCCTGATGGCAGATGAGTTGAGGGGAACTAGTAATCAGGTGGACTTGGCATTTTATGATCTCCGCACCATCTCAGCTGCGACCAATAATTTCTCTTTTGATAACAAAATTGGGAAAGGAGGCTTTGGTATTGTTTATAAGGTAAATACTCCTTAGGATATATCAAACTGGATGATTTCGCTTTGCAAGACTCTGAATAAAGTCTTTCAGTTGTAACCTCCTACTTGACAATTCACCATAATTCAACTGTGTATTATGATTCCAGGGTCAACTACCTGATGGACAGCAAATCGCTGTTAAAAGATTATCCAAAAACTCAAGGCAAGGAATGAAAGAATTTACTAACGAAGTTATATTGATTGCGAAGCTTCAACACAGAAATCTTGTAAAGCTTCTAGGATGCTGCATTGAGGGAGAGGAACCTATGCTAATTTATGAATACTTAGTCAACAAAAGCTTGGACTCTTCTCTTTTTGGTGAGAATGATTAATATCTTGTCTTCATACTATGATAGTTAGCCTACATTCAAACTGAAATCCTCATTTTGGTATAGATCAAGCTAGGAGTGTATCCTTAGATTGGAGGAAGCGCTTTGACATAATTGTTGGAATTGCTCGTGGACTCTTGTATCTCCACCAAGACTCAAGGTTGAGAATTATACATAGAGATTTGAAGACTGGCAATGTTCTATTAGATGCTGAGATGAACCCAAAAATTTCAGATTTTGGAATGGCTAGAATATTTGAAGGTGATCAAATGCAACACGAGACAAAAAGAGTTGTAGGCACATAGTAAGTACAAATTCACCTAATTATCAAAACAAAATATTAGTTTGATGATTATACAATTTATAGATTGACCATCTTTCACATTAATCAATGCAGTGGCTATATGTCTCCAGAATATGCAATGTTTGGAAAATTCTCGGTTAAATCCGATGTCTTTAGCTTTGGAGTCATAGTGTTGGAGATCATAAGTGGCAAGAAGAACAATGACTTTGATCAACATCCTGCATTAAGCTTGACAGGATATGTCAGTTATATAAATTTCCAAATTCCTTTAAAGTAAAGATACTTGAATTGAAAGTTCATACATTGTTATTGGTATAAATTTGACAGGTATGGGAATTATGGAGAAATGATAGAGCCCTAGAAGTAATTGATCCTGCAGTGGAGGAGTCATGCCTACCTCATCAGGCCTTGAAATGTATTCAAATTGCACTCTTGTGTGTACAAGAAGATGTGATGGATAGACCAACTATGTTAGATGTGGTTTTCCTGCTGAACAACGACATGCCTATTCCATATCCAAGACAACCTGGATTCATTTTCCATAGAACTTACAATCCTAATCCACTTGCAGGAGAGGAAGGACCGAATTCTGTAAATACCATCACAATTACCACCACATTAGCTCGCTAAAGATCTTAAGAACTTCATTTACCTTGTCACTTTAGGGAAATGTACAAAGAACCTTTTAGAGTTTTGTGTGTAAAGATACCGCTTTGGAATTCTAATAAAATTCTAACGGAAATTTTTGTCGCTTCTCAAGTTGGAGATCAAAAATTCATATTTGATGAGGATAATTAAGAGGAAGTAACTTTCATGATTGCAATAAATCTAACAGCAATAGTAAAGTTCAATTTGATAATTCTTTGCGAGTCATTAGTCTAATGGAAAATAGTATATTATTATGATAGTCACCAAATTGATCACTTTTGAATTGTTCTTTCTTAATTGATGTGGTTAAAGAATAAAATCTGCTACAATGCTAATATCATAAGAAATTATATTCATTACAAAAATTACAAATATATGATAACATCAAAAATATGAAAAGGGTAAAAAGTACAAGATAGAGTATTATAATGAAAATACTTTAATAGTCAATAAAATGTTCTAATTTTTTTTAAAAAAAGACAAATTTGTATTAAAGAATAAGATTATAATACAAGCAAGATGGCCAAGTTCCAAAATCACTTCTAACAAGGAAGAACATACAAGACAGCTTAGTAAGAGAATATAAATCATAACTAGCTAAGGAAAGTATATAAGAAATAGAACTAGAAATGATATAACGTTTGAAACTTCCTGGCAAGTTGATGTTAAAGGAACAACTTCATTAGGCAACTAAATATCACTCGAGAAGAATAGCCCTTGAACAAGAAAGTAGGCATACAAGATCTATTAAAGATGAATAATTTGACTATAGTGATAGAAGAACAATAATGCCTCGATTAAGAGCAAGAGACTCAGAGCATTTAGTGTGCATATTATAAACCATTACTCGCTCTCTAATTTGGTTTTTAAGTTGAAAAAGCATAAATGTGAAGCCTTTTGTGGAAAATTTTTAATTTCCTTTCCCTTCATACGCAACAGAGAAATTACCAAGACCAATGTTGAGTATAGTTTGATCTCCTTTAGCCAAATTCTATAGCTAAAATAGCCAAACGATCACCCCCAATCTAATCTTCAGTAGCTGAGGCAATGTTTTATAGCTTCAAAGTTTCATTCCACATAAAGCTAAAGAAGGAACACTGAAAGAGATGTGATTTAGTGTCTCAAGTGCTTGATTATAAAATATGCATCAAAAGGGAGGATTGTAAATCCCTTTAATCATATCAAGGGTGCTAAATCTCTGCCTAAAAATCAATCAAAGCACAAAGGAAACTCTAGGTAGAGCTTGATTAAACCAAACCATCTAAAACCAATGCATCTTAAGGGCAGGTCCTCTCAAGAGAAGTATGTATGATTTATTAGTAAATCACCCCAAAGAGTGCTTTAGCTACTGAAAAGAGTCCTTTCGATAATGTTATAGCCTTTTGATGCGAAGGCATACATTTGTGATGTGTTTCGATCTAGTTACTCAGTTACATCACGTTCTCAACTAGCTACTAGCTCTATTCATAACCCGAAGGCCAACAAAATAGTTATTTATAAAAAATTAACCAACACACATTTTTTTTATGCCTACCTTGTTGCTTAAGCTACCCATTTTCATGAAAAATACTAGCAGAGCTAATTTAGTTGAAAGACCTCAAATTATGAATGAATGTGACAATTTAGAGGGTGACAACTCACACTAAATCCTAATTAACTTGCATATTTAGCCTAAGAACCTAATTCACTAATTTTACGAGCTAATGATTCTTCACAAACTAATAGACTATGTTCAAAATTAAATCAAATTCAATCCATCTAAGCCATTGACACATTCAAAAATACACAAAATGCAACCTAACAAACTATCATACAATATGCAAAATTCACATTAAAACAAAACACATAACCCTCCCCACACTTGCACAATATATTGTCCTCAATGTGATAAGGGGAAAAACAAACATACATGGAAAGAAGAGATACAAATTAAAGTAAAAAAATAAAATAAAGATTAAATTTAAAAAGAAAAGGGTTAGAACAAAGCCTTATGGTGATGGAGGTAGGGATGGTGTTGAAGGAGGCAGTTAGAGCCCCGAGCCTCGAAATAACGATGGATACGACGTATATCCCGACTCTGACTTCTTTGTGTTCAGGCTATCTCTTTCATCCTTCTAAAGTTCTCCGCAAGTGTATTTGTCATTACCTTGGTATTTGCAGAGATTGTATCGAGCATTTTCTTACATCCCGATTTTTTTTGTTTCTTCTTCCTTCTCAGACTCTTTTCTGGTCAAATCCTCTTCTTGTTGTTGTTGAGCACTTGAACTCGCTTGACTAGTCTCGATCTTGATGTTTGTCTTGGCATTAATACCCCAAAGTTCCATATTGTGAGACTTCAAGATTTCAGGTCGCCACAGATGATGATGGTTTATGAATTTAGGATGGTAGATTGTGAGTTCGTTGCACTCAACTCTATAGTAATCAGCTATGGTTGAAACCAAGTAACTCATTCCTTAGTTATTGCTACTCTTACGTCGAGTAGCAATAATTGCATTAATGATATGCGTGGTTGTACGTTAATGGTACAGTTTCCTATGTTGGAACTAGGGAACAACTCAATTAGGGAGTTAGTTAAAAACAAAGATGCAGTAGCAACAAAGTGGTGAAATTTGGAAAGAGGAAAAAAATAACATTTTCCAATAAGGTAACATGACAAGAAATATGTAACTTATTGGAAATAGGATCCCAATAGTGATACCCTTTATGGTTTATCCTATAACTAAGAAAACAATGTAAGCACGAGGATCTAAGTTTATGCGTGTATAAGGTTGTAAAAGAACAAAACAAGCACACAAAAAGGTCCATATAATTGAACAATCATGAGGCTTGCAAAATAAATTTTTAAAGGGAGATAAATTATGAAAAACTAAGGTGGGAATTCTATTTATGGTTTAGACAATAGTAGGACATTGAGAAAAAAGAGTAAGTTCTTAAATGAGATTAAGAATATGACAATGTTGTTAAGTTTGTCTATTCTGTTGGTACGAGTGAGGAAATGAATGTTAAACAACATTTCCTTATTGGTTAAGAAACTGAAGTAAAGAAGAGTCTCAATATTCCATAATATTGTCTATGCAAATCATTTTATGAAAACTCATTGTTATGTAAATTTATGGTAACTCAATGATGTTTCAAAAAATAAATCCAAGTGAGCCAAGAATAATCATTAATAAATAAAGCAAAGTAATAAAATCCATTGATTTAAGATATAGGGAAAAGACCCCAAATGTTAGAATAAGTTAAGTCCAATGGATTGTCAAAAATATAACCGTTATTATTAAAGGACAAAGCAAGTTATTTTGCAAGTTGATAACCTAAACATTGAAACCATTCAAACTTTGAAGAACCTTAATAGCTAAAGAATGGCCAAGAAAAAGATGCCACTATTGAATGGAGGACTTAATGGTTGTGGTAGTGGAAACAAGTGTTGAAGGAAGAAGAAAAGAGGTAAGTTCAAATAATCTATCCACCGTATGACGTGTCCTAAGAATCTGACCTTATTTTAGATCTTTTACCTAAAAAATAAAGGGATAAAAGTTTAACATTTAGTCTTATTTCACTTAAATGATCAACAAAGATGAGATTGATGTATAAATTGGGGATTTAGTAGGTTTTAGGGAGATTGAGATTGGGGGTAAATGTATGACTAATATAAGTGATATGCATTTTAGTACCACTTATAATATGGATTAATGGTAAAGAAGAGGTATTAGAGAAGACAAAAGTTTGACATTAGCAGTCACATGATTGCAGCATTCTAATTCATATAGCTAAGGGGAATTAGCAGTCACATGACTGCAGTTTAGACGCACATACTAAAATTCCCAATTAAGAAACCCCACAGATAGTAATCCATAATCCTCTTTCGACTCTTATGAAAAAGAAACCAAAGTAAGGCTTCCTCCTCTAGGTTGTCTCTGAAAACTCCAAAAAGTTCATTGTACATTTTCATGGTGTGATGACGTTAATGAAGTTTTCGAGATATTAGCAAGCTAATGTGGTGGTAATTGTGATGGTATTTACAGAACTTGATCCTTCCTCGCGGGCAATTGAGTTAGGATTGAAAGTTCTATGGAAAATAAATTCAGGTTGTCTTGGATATGGAAGAGCCATATCGTTGTTCAGCATGAAAACTACATCTAACATAGTTGGTCTGTCCATTACATCTTCTTGTACACACAAGAGTGCAATTTGAATGCACTTCAAGGCCTCATGAGGTAGGTATGACTCCACTGCTGGATCAACTTGATAAGTCAATTTAATTACACATATTTTGGGCGTAATTAATTTTAAGGTGTTGAAATTATTATCCGAAATTAATGAAATTGTTCTATAATTGTTTATAGATGGTTTTCAACACCCTAAAGATGAAAAAAGACCAAAAAGACACAAAAGAAGGACAAAAATTTGAAATCCCTAATCTGGACGAAATTCAAAGATTAGGCGTGGGCACGCCTAAGGACAAAATCCCACATCTGCAAATTTTCAGAAATTGTCTCCAATTAAAATACAATCGCCAAGATAATCTGGAGTCCTTTTCAAGAAGTTTTTCACCTAAATTAGATGATTATCTAATCGGAACAAAATCAAAAAAGAGATATTAGAGAGATTCAATTCAAATAGGAAGAAGGTTGATTGCTGTTTATATATTCATGTAATGAGGGAGGACGAGGGGGATTCTCTTATTTTAGGTTTTAGATTAGATTAGGTTTGATCATAGTTTTAAGTGAGGTCTTCTTCTCCGTTGACTGCCGAGTTCTTCTTGTTTTCATTCTTCAAACACAGATCGTAGTCTCTTTTTCTTTTGTCCAGAAGTGCCGCACGTTAACTATTTTCCTCTAGTTACAAACAATAGAATCGCATATTCTCTTTTCATTGGGCTGCCGCACGTTGTTACCTTGGCCATTCTCTATTCTTGTTCTCCAATACTCCAACAGTATCGTCGTCATCTCTTAGGCTGCTGCATCTTTGATTTTCCTCTTGATTTTTCAATTGTTTCAACAACATCATCGCACATCCAAGGCTGCCAAACCCTTGGTCCCTTCCTTGTCCACGTTTTACTTTCCACCAGTAGTTCTATAGCATATCATCGCACATATTCTGGTTTTCCCAGTTCCTTGGTTGCCGCATATTACCTTCCTCTGTCTTTCATAGTTTAATTTTTCTGCATTTGCCAAGTAGTTTATTCTTAGGTTTAGGGAATTTTAGTTAATTTAATTTTCTGTTCTTATCTTTCAATTTTTGCAGATTTCAATTAGGGATTTTTATTAGTTTCAATAAAGACCAGTTATGGAGTTTGTTTATTTTATTATTTCTTTTGATTTCAATTTAATTATGCTTAATTA
>JAOTAZ010000001.1:3801271-3814060 GCA_025629785.1 Erythroxylum oxycarpum | reverse complement strand
TCAACACCCCCCCCCCCCAAATTGCATAATCGCTCACATCACACATGATCTCGAATGGGAGGTTCCAATATGGCACTTAAATCACTAGCAAGGATATCAAAAGTTCCTTATGTTTGTTGAATGCATCCTTACACCTCTTGTCAAACTCAAAGGAGACATCTTGTTGAAGAAGCTTGCGTAGTGGTATAGCTATCTTCGAAAAGTCCTTAATGAACCTTCAATAAAAACCTGCATGCCCAAGAAAAGAACGCACTTCCCTCACAATAGAAGGGTAAGGTAAAGAAGAAATAAGATCAACTTTGGACTTGTCTACTTCAATACTCTTAGCAGACATAACATGGCCTAAAACTATACCTTGATCCACCATAAAATGACATTTTTCCTGTTTAACACAAGGTTAGTTTCTATACATCGTTCCAAGATAATGGCAAGATTATTAAGACATTCATCGAAAGAGGATCCATGCACACTAAAATCATCCATGAATACCTCAATAATCTTCTCAACATATTCGGAAAAAAAATGCTCACCATACATCTTTGAAACATGGCATGTGCCTTACACAATCCGAATGATAAGCTTCAGTAAGCAAACATTCAGAATGGGCATGTAAATGTAGTCTTCTCCTAATCTTCCAGTGTGATCGGGATCTGAAGATAACCTGAAAAGCTATCTAAAAAGTAATAATAGTCATAACCAGCCAATATGTCAAGCATCTGATCAATAAAAGGAAGGGGAAAGTGGTCTTTACGAGTAGCAGAATTTAACTTTTTATAATCAATACATACTTGCTACCTAGTTTGCATTCAGGTGGAAATCAACTCACCTTCCTCGTTTGTCACAACGATGATTCCAAACTTCTTTGGAACCATTTGGATAAGACTTACCCATTTACTATCAAAAATTAGGTAGATAACCCCAGCATCGAGAAGCTTCAACACCTCCTCCTTCACAACTTCCATCATTGGAGGATTTAGCCTATGTTGAGCTTACCTTGTAGATTTTGCATCCTCCTCTAACAAAATGTAGTGTATGCATATGGAAGGGCTTATCCCTTGGATGTTTGTGATAGTCCACCCAATGGCCTTCTTATGCTCCCTAGCATTTGAACCAGCCTCTCCTCTTGGGTTGAAGTCAACTCCACCGAGATGATAACTAGGAGAGTCTATTCATCTCCCAAATAAGCATACTTTAAATGTGTAGGGAGTGGCTTTACTTCCAATGCTATTGTGCCTGCACATCAGAAGGTAACAACTTTTAGTAAGCTTCAGGTAGTTATATAGAAGTCAAGTCATACCTTTTTGGAGAGCTTTCCAATAAGTCCAAGGCGGTTGTCATTTCCACATGCTCTTCCCCCATCTCAACATCGGTATTGGCTTCTACTTCTATATCCTTGATTAAAACTATTTCCAAATGATCCCTGCAACTTAATTTGAATATTTCTTGCACCAAAAGATCAATCGCATCAATAGAAAAAACACAATGATCAATAGGAGGATGTTTCATGGGATAAAAAATATTGAAATGAATCACTTCCCTATCAAATTCTATTGTAACGGTGCCTTTACGAACATCTATCTTAGTTTGAGCCATATTAAAAAATGGTCTCCCCAACAAGATAGGTATCGGATTACATGAGGTGTCATTATTCATATCAACAATATAAAAATCTACAGGAAACAGTAACTCATTCACCTGTACCAAAACATCCTCACTAACACCATCAAGATAAGCATTAGTGTGGTCATAAATCGAATGAGGTATCAAATTAATAGAAGCACCCAAATCCAACATAACTCTATTGATCACAATATTACCAACTTTGCAAGGAATGATGAACATGCTTGGATCCCAAAATTTTGGAGGCACCTTCTTTTTGAATACTGTCAACACATTCTCACCCACATCACTTTCACATCACCCCTCAGTTTCCTCTTATGTGTACATAGTTCTTTTAGGAATTTGGCATACCTTGGCACTTGCTTGATTGCTTCGAGCAAAGGTATATTGACTTCTACCTTTCAGAAAGTCTCCAATATCTTTTTGTCTTTGACCTCCTTGTTTGGTCTTATTAATCTATTCTCAAAAGATGGAGGGTTAGTTTTAATAATATTGGGACTTTGAAATTTTACCTCCATACAAGATGAAAAATTTTCTTCCTTTTCCAATTCCTTCTCAGTCTCTTCCTCGGTAGCAATCTTTGATGGCCTTCTTTTGGGACTTTCAATCTCCTTTCCGCCCCTTAGGGTTATGGCGCTGACATTCTTCGGGTTCACCTCTGGTTGTGGTGGCAATTTTTCTCCACCTTGCAATTTTAGGCGATTGAGCGTTACTCCCATCTGACCCATTTGGTGTTCAATCTCTATTGGCTTGCTTTTGTCTCTTATCGAAATTGTTGCAATTGTTGTTGCATATTTTGTTGTAATTAATGCATATCCTGTTCAAATTGCAAATTGTTAGCAATAAGATTTTTAACAATTTCTTCTAAATATGCACCTAAACTAGAAGAAGAAGCTCCCTGTGCTCCTTGTTGCCTTGGTTGACATCTTGGTGCCCCTTGCGGTTGATTTTGGATGTAATTTTGTTGTCGGTTCCCTCCATATCTCAAGTTGGGGTGATCCTGCAACTTGGGTTATACGTCTGCGAGTATGGGTTGTATTGGTTTGGGAAGTTCCCTCCTGCAACATTTACGTACTCCATACTGCCCTCTTGCAATGCTGGGCACTCATCAGTTGGATGACTCGTGTTTGAACATATCCCGCACACTTTCTCTTGTGCCTATCCAACTATAATCTATCTCACAAAAGATGTTAGTTTATCTAAATGATGTTCAATAGATGAAGTGCTTACCTCATTTATTCGTCGAACATCATTGCAAGTGCCGAATTGTTGGGTATTAGTGGCCATTCGCTCAAGTAATATCCTGGCTTCAATGGGAGTCTTCTCGCAAAGTGCCCCACTGCTCTCCGCATCAACCAAAATCCACTCCATCGGCATAAATCCTTTATAAAAATATTGGATGAAAAGTTGCTCTGGTATGTTGTGGTATGGACAACTGGCACATAACTTATTGAATCACTTCCATTACTCGTAAAGAGATTGGCCATTGTGTTTCTTAATACCACATATCTCCTTCTGAATATTTTCTGTCTTTAAGGTTAGAAATGTTTTTTCCAAGAATAATCTCTTCATCTCCAACCACGAGTTCATACTTTCTTTGCTACATCTTTGAGTGAGAATCGGGAGACCCTTAACATAATATGCTCGTCTTTCACCTCGTGAGGCTTCATATTCAAACACACCATATCGATTTCCTTAAGATGCTTATGTGCATCTTCCCCTACAAGGCCTTGAAAGTTAGGAAATAAATGAATTGATCCAAATTTTAACTCAAAGGTAACATGTTCAGCGAAATTCAGAAATGCTATGCATAATAGTCTATGAGCTAAATCGGGTGCAGCCAACTCACTTAGAGTTCTCATATTTGTCATCGTGTCTTCGGATATTGATTCCAATTCGTCTATCAAAGTTGACCTTGATTCCCTACGCAATCTCCTCAATATTCTCTTGATCTCCGGATCAAGTTGCTCAATTTCTCTACGAAGAGATCTGGTTACTATTATGCACCAACACTAATGGACAATTAAAAATTAACAAGTATCAAAAAGAATGATTATAAACAAATATATTCACAAAACACCAACTAAAATCAAATTCAAAAATTAAGCTACGACACTCGCCGACAACGACACTAAAATTTTACAGCAAGTTTCGAGTGAACTGTAAAATTTACCTGACTCTGTACACTAAAATTTGCAGTTATGGTGAGTCGGGATCGAATCTACAAAGAATGTTCGGTTAATTTCCGCAAATTAATTGATGCAAGGAAAGTATATGGGGGTTTTTGGATTTTAAACAATTCAGAAATTAAAGTAAAAGTAAACTATTGGAAACAAATTAAAACAAACAATCGAAAATGAGAAACGTGTCGAATATAAGTGAGCCCCGGTTCTATGATCAATCTCAGCTTAAATACGATCAAGCATATTCCATCATTCTAACATTTTTACAACTCTTTTTGGACTATTGATCTAATACTAATAGAATGCTCTACAAATATCAGTTTTCCCTTAAGTTGTAATTAATCAAGATACGATCATTAATTTAACCTAACTACTGAATAACCTATGATACAATCTCTAATAACCTATGATACAATCTCTAGATTTCATTTGGCAGTCACATTATGAATTAAAAAATGATCAATATAAGCAGTAACCTCGTACGTTTGAGTTATCAAACCTAAGTTATGTTGTTTCTAACGATTAATGATTAGTAAATGCTATTCACAAACACCAAAAGTAACGATTACGGATTACAATCAATGTTTTAGTAATAGGTTCGAAAAAAATCAAAATAACATAATAAGATCATTCATCTTAAAGCCAATCAAGTCAATACCAACAATATAACAATCCCAAAAAATATTTAATTTTAAAATGATAAAAATTAGCTTAACCGTAACTTGACATCGATATCGGGTTTAACCAACATCGAAAAATTAGCCTTCCATCTCTATTTTCATGTTCCAAGCATGAGTCATATTTCTCATGTGCTATGGCAGTGAAGAGTGAAGAGGAGGAATTATATTCGTATACTTCACTATAGTCTCCTATTCATTGAATTGACAAATAAATATGGTGGTCCACGCAACTCTTCTTTCACGCCCAGCTACTCTCTTGAAATGCACTCCTCCTCTGCATTTTACGCACTCACGCAACTCTCGCTACTCCTTTCTACTCTGTAGCTTGGATGGGACAAATAAGATGTTAGTTTTTCTCCCACTATTCACGCACTTCTCTTCTCCAGCCAATCCGCAACTCCCTATGCCTACGCCTCTTCACGCCAAACTATTACGCCTCCACTCCTAGCTGCTGTCGTTGTTCCCTTTGATGGGACAAATTAATTTTGTGTGTGTTTTTGTCCAGCACATGTTCACGCTTCACTCTTTTCTGCCCTCTGTGTTTTAATCAAAATGTATGTGTTGACGACGCACACAACGCCTCTGCCTGCACTGTTCTACTGATGGGACCATTAAACAACGGTAGCTCACCTTAAAACCTTCCTTTTACTGTGCATTTTATCAAAATGCACAACATCCTGCGCTGCCCTTTCAAACCGCCCAGAAAGTTGTAATCTCTTTTTATTTTGTCCCTTTTTCATGTTAAACATTTGTGCTCCAATTTGCTTTAAAATGTCTTGTATTTTTGGTCTAAAATATATATCAACATTTTCAACCTAGTATTGAACACAAATTAAACATTTTATCTTAAAAATATGATTGAAATCAAATAGAAATACATAAGAAAATATAAGATAATTCAATCCTATCAATATTCAATCCAATACAAACATCAAATAATGCATATTATGGCATGCAATCAAGTTTAACCCTCCCTTACCTTTTTAACTTCAAATTCCTACTCCAAAGGACAAGCCAATCAAACCCTTCATTTAATCAACACAAATCTAAGATCAATGTGCAAATCTTAGCACCAAGAAGATAGGTTAGAAGATAACATAATCTACTTCCTTGATGCAATATTTGGCTAAGAATTTGGAGTGGTAATGCATGGATTTGCAGCAAAATTTAGAGCTGAAGGAGAGGGATAGTTTTGGTGGTGATTGAGCGAGAAGAGAAAGAATAACCAACAAAAACACTTCTACCTTAGTTGGGCTCATTTAATGCTAGGTGTCACTCCCACCATAAGGCATATGTCTCTTTTGCATGTATCACATATGTCCTGCATTTAAGGTATCAATTGTCATATTTCCATTAAGTCATTTATCACTTAATGAATGCTACCAAATACCACAATTCAATCAGGCCACTTGTCACTCAACCAATGTTGCCAAATGTCAATGCATTAGCGTTGCCAAATGTCACTAACTCATAAGTTTAGTCATTCTAATTTTCATGTACCAACTTGACTTGTCACTTGACAATTTTCCTAGTCCAAATGTACGTTTTAATACCTCAATTATCTCATGGGAACAATTAATTCCAAATCATTAAGTATGATCCATTAAACCAAAATTAAAATATATACAACTTTTAATCATGTCACAATTTTAACACTTATCATAATTACCTTCATGAACATGTAATATTTCAACTAGGGTATAATTTGGAGCCTTACACATTGTATATTTTATACATAAATATCATTTATGATAGGGCTAATGATATTCTCAAATTGTCTTAAAGTACCCACATTGATCATATTTTAAATAGACTTAATATGGAGACCTTTTCTTATATAAAGACTCATATTTTAAAGGGTAATAAGTTCTCAAAGACACAATATCCTTAAAATGATGTTGAGAGAGATCAAACGAAAGTAGTCCTTTATTATTTTGTTATTCGCAGCTTAAAGTATACCAAAGTATGTACACATCCTAATATTTCCTTTATGGTTGATTTGCTTGGTAAATACTTGAGCTGTTAGATCCCGATTTTGAAACCGAAACCCAACCGCAAAATGGAAATCACAAAGCGAAACGAAATCCAATCCTCTTAAAAGATACCACCTAAGTTGGGACCCGTTTCTAGCACCCAATCTAGGAATTCAAAAATCGAAAAACAAAACGGGATGAAAGTGAAAGAACGAATCACAAAGCGAAAGTCAAAGTGAGCAAAATCCAAAGAAAATCAAATCGGATCAAAAAGCGAAGGAATCGAAAACGCGTGCGAAAACCAAAGAAATCGAAGAGTTCGGAATCAAAGAAAACAAAATGTTTAAGGACGAACTCTTAACTCCGACATCCGAAAACGTGTACTTTAGAAAAATTAGCGTTGGAAACTCAAGACACACTCGGTCTAAACCAATCCAAAATGGTATAATTTTTTTTTCATTCAAAACAATTCAACGCCCCGTGTAACATCCCGCCCCCTATTTCGGGTTAGAACCCAAAAATTTGGTACATATGAACTATGAGGCTTGGTTTAAATGAAATTAGAGGAAAGGGACATGATTATTTCAACTGATTGAAGCTAAAGAAAATGACTTTGGAAAATTTGGGAGTGTGTTTGATGATTAATGAGGGTTGGAAACTTGGAAAATCTTTGAAGAATGTTGGTTTGGCATGTGTCCGTTAAACGGACACATGAGTCCGTTTAACGGACTGGTTCGAAGGCTCATGTCCGTCAAACGGACATGCAGGTCCGTTTAACGGACCGTCTCGGGAGAAAATTGGAGCGTTTGATGGTTTCATGTCCGTTTAACGGACAGGAATGTCCGTTTAATGGACACTCTCGGGTGAGTTTGGGATTGCTTAGCCAGTCTGTGTCCGTTTAACGGACATGCTTGGGGCCATTTTGGTACATTGCAATTTTGACCGTTTTAAATGTGGTACATGTGGCCTTAAGTGAGTTTTTGATAAAAATGCATCATATTTGGATATATATTGATGAATTGGATAATTGCACACATTAAAATCATTGATTATGCACTCAATTGACATTTTCCGGGTGTAATCGGTAATAAGTGTGATGGGTTTGAGAATTGTGAATTGTGGCTATTGGAAATTTATTTGGAAAGTAAATTTAGTAAGTTTATATTTATGGAGAATTTTAGGAAATTTTCCTAAAATTTTTCGGGGAGAAATTTGGACTAGGAAAAATGCCAAGTGGCAGACCGATTGACAATTGGCAGTAGAATTTATTGTTAAATGGTATTGGAATGTTGTGAGACATGAAATTAGGAATGCTGGACAAGTGTTATCTATTTGGGATTTGGACTTAAAAGAAATTAGATTAAGAAATAATTTAAGAGTGAGTGGTTGAAGATATGCCATGTGGCATTTTATGAGCCATGCCTTTATTAAACCTAAATTTACATTGAATTGAAGCTTGCTCCTCACTCATTCACGACACTCTCCCTCACTTGGTGGTTTATTCTTGGTTCCTCCCTCATTTTCGTAGCATCTCTCCCTCTCTTGGTCTCCTTCATGCTTTGGTAATTTATTTGCTTAAAACCTTGCTCCATCTTGTACTTTCTACTTCCATCTTATTGTCCTCTTCAAGATGTTGTAAGAAAACCTAGCTTTACCTCCTTCTAGATGAAGATTATGGGATGCTTGGAGATTAGGGTTTAGTGAGAGGTTGAAGGGTTTGAAGCTTAATCAAGTAAGTTCTTGCTTCTAATGTTATAGACTTTGTCAATTCAAGCTAAAATGAGGATTTCTTTGAGTTGTGATGTTTGATAGTACAAGGTTATGTTGTGTCATGATTGATGATAAAATTTGTTCATATCTTGTTATGTATGTGGAAAATGAGTGATACTTGCATGTAAGAGTATAGGAGGATGTAGAGATGGATTGAGTTTCAAAGAGATGCATAAAAGGGGGGTAGAATGTTAAGATGAGAAGTTTGGAAAATCTGGAATTTGCTTCTTGAGTATGCCTCACTTTATTAATCATAATTGCTTCTATAGTTGTCCAAATGAATTGAGGTTTGGCTTGGATGAAACTAGAGACAATTGGCTACAAATCTTATGAAGATAGTGATTGTGAAATTGGTCTTGAAGGATCACAAATATTGGCATAAAGTTAGGTAATTGGGAATTGAAATTGTTGAGAGTTAATGTAGATGATTGTGTTTCATTTCAAGTGTGTATGATCAATAATGGTATATCAATTGGCTATGGATGAGATTAAATTAAAAAGGGAGTTAGAATATGGGTAATTGATGAGCATTGAACTAGAAAGGATTGGTTAGGCATGAGGAATTGTGTAGTGTAAGTGAAGAGTTGAAATCTAGAATTTTCCTAAAACATGAAAGTTAATATTACATGAAAGTTAATTGAATTATTTTGTGAATTTTGCATAAAGGTTGAAGGGAAAGTCACGATAAATTTTGCATGAAAAGAGAATAAGAAAAAGAAGAAAAGTGGTGACAAGTTTGTCACCACCATGACAAATGCCCTCACAGGGTGACTTAACTTGTCACCCCAATGTTTCTTTAATTCATCAACTTATCATTTGTCATATGTAGGGGTGATGGATTAAAACCCTAAACCTAGAGTCATACCGCAAATAGAAAGGGAATAGAGGGTGGTGGCTTATCAATCATTCATCATTCACTTTTCATTCTTCATTCTTCACTCAACACACCAGAGATAGTTCGAGAGAGAGAAAATACAGAGAAAGAAGGGAAGAAGAGAAGAGAATGGAGAGAGTAAGTGAAGAAGAAAGAAACATGGCACAGAGTAGGAAACAAAACTAAGCCTTCGACCATCTGGTAGGAACAAGCAGAAGTAGAAGGTGAGAGCTAATGCGAGAAGCTTGAAAGGGGCAGGAGACCACCACACGTCATTTACCCAATCTCTGTTTGCTTGCTTTGTTATTCATCTATTGCAGTGTTTCTTGTTTATTTACTAAACTTATTACTTTATTAGCTTAATCAACTGTTACTTTGTTATCTTTTCATAATTCATTTAGTATTCACTGTTCTATGATGGGTTGATCTCTTTTTCTTGAGAATTAATGTAGCTACTTTAGTTGACTATGCATGATTGGGTTACAGATTTGTTGGCATATTTATTTCTATTGTTTATGAGGTGAATGGAAGTAATAGAATGGCCAAACTTTGTATCATTTTTACTATTAAATGATGGACCAAGAGGAGAAATTTAATATAGATCGAGAAACTATGAACGCTTAGGTTAAGAAATAGAAATATATTAACTTAACTGGTAATTAGTAGTTAAGTTTCTATAATTAATTTGGATAAAAACTTGTTGAATACGAAAGTCAGATAGTTCGTTATTTGAGTTAATTTAGAACCCAACTATTAATTTTAGTAAGACAACTATCCAATCATTTCCTTTAATCATGTATAGGAGATTAAATTAGCAAAATTAATTCTCAAGAGTCTTCCATTTCGATTAATCTATTTGTCTTTGCTTTCAATTCATTTTGTTTACTTTTCAATCTATTTTGTGATTTTTTTTAAAGTCTTCACTCAACAAATCAGGAGAGAATGTTTAGGATTGCATCTATTTTTATTTTTGCTTTTGTTCAAGGTTAATTTAAATGGACCAATTTCACCTATATGGGAGACGACCCTAGGTAATCACTACAACTACCTTATATACTTGTGAGTAGGATGACCTAAGTATTTTTTAGAACTTATTTAGGCATAATACAATCTTTAGAATCCCTTAATGTCCCTCATATTTTCATTGCTTAAATTGAACAATATATTACAACTACCATTTTTAATGTCTTGGTAAATGGTGAGCTAACTCAAAAATTCAAAAATGGAAGAGGGATTAGGCAAGGTGATCCTTTATCTCCATACTTATTCTCTATTTGTATTGAAGTGATATTTAAGCGTACAAGCTATAACATCAATAGGGATAAATCCTTTAGATTCCATCAACAATGTGAAAAGTATAGGATATTTAATATTTCCTTTGTTAATAATTTGTTTCTATTTTGCAATGTAGATCTAAATTCTATTAGGATTCTCATGAATTCCCTCAAGATCTTCTGCAAGCTATTTGATCTTAACTTTAATAGGAATAAAAGCTTTATTCTTATTATAAATGTAGGTAGTTTTTAAGCTTAATATCTTGCTTCAATTATTATACTAGTTTTGGAAAATTATCTTTTAAATACCTTGTCATTCATATAACAACTAGTAGACACACATATGAGGATTACCAGACCCTATATGACTTATTTCATAAAAGAAGTGATCATTGGACTAATAAGAGTCTTTCATATGCAAATAGGACTCCCCTTATCAAACCCATCCTTAATAATTCATATGTCTACTGATTTTTGATATAGCACTTCCTAAAATCATTATTAAAGGATTAGATAGAATTATAAAGAATTTTCTCTGGACAGGAGAGGCGTACAAAAATCTTTATGCTAAAGTGACATAAAATCACATTAGCCTACCTCGAGATGAAGGTGGTTTTGTAATTTAGCCAATATAAAGAAGCAACAAAGTTCTCCTATTAAAGTGGCTTTAAAGAATACCTGCTAACAAGGCAGCCCTTTTGTTTCTAATGGTTGCATTCTCATTATTTGAAATTAAGGACAAAAATTTGTAAGGAAATTAAGTACACCATAGGTAATAGCAAGAGCATGCGGCTTTGGTATAATAATTGGTGTGAAATAGGTCCCCTATATCTATTTCTTTAAGCTTTCCATCTTAAACTAAAGTCATAGTCAGTGAGTTGATTAATAGCAATGAATGACTTATTAAACACAAGAGATTCAATATTATTAAGGAAAACCTTGTAAGGACTAACTCCAATTAGTATAAATAAGACCTTATTTGGTTTTCTAGCGCTCTTCAAGTTACGTCGCCAACTAGTCTAACTATTAGGTGTTCAGGAACCCTACTCCCAAAGTCCATTAGAGGAAGATTGTTTAGTGTAAGCAAATTGCCCCCAAGCTTTCATTTATCTCACAGCTTGCTGGTATAAGTAAGGTTTCCACTTTTGATAAAATTAAAGCTCTATGACTTTACAAGCAACCTGTAAGTTACTTAATAATGAAGCTAAAAGCAAGGATCATCTATTCTCCAAATGTGTTTTTTATAAAGAGCTTTAGATGACAATTCAAATGTTGAACAATCACTTTTTTAATGTTGATTTTTGGGAACATATGATTACTTAGGAATCTAGGAAGTATAATTTTGGATATAAGGAACACATTCTAGATAAGATCACCTTATGTTATAGTAACCATGCTTTATGGAATAAAAAGGAATTAACGTATTTTTAAGAATAAAGCTCAAGATAGAAGGATATTTTGCAAAGTACATTGAAATAGATTAGGGGAATGATATTGGCAAATATTAACACCAACTTAATCTCTATAAATAACTACAATAGTCAAATGAGGATTATGCAAACTCTCAAACAATCTCCAAAGTTTATTTGAATCCTAGTGCCCCAACTTTCCATTCTTTCTTTCTAAAGTTTTCTTCATGCTTCTCGGAAGTAAGTGTATCAACAATGCAACTTCACTTACCTAATCTACTCATTTATGAGATTGACACCTTGAAGCAATCTTGGCTGTTTGATACATTAAGGCAATTTTAGTTTTAAGGGCATTGATCTATTCTAAGTACTTATGATATGTTGTGAACTTAATTGGACAGGTTTAAGTTTATAAGCTGTTAATTGACATGTAAAGGCTTCATCCTCTTTTGTAACTCCTTCGTGGAGCATTTCTATTATTATTATTATTATTTCAACTTAATTAAATGGATATGAAAGAGATGAACACTTATAGATTATAATGGTTCGGTTTACCTTGCCCTACATCTATTCTCTAAGTTATACTCAGTATTCAAATCTATTATGTCTTTTCTATAAAGAGTGAAGAGAAAAATGTTATTTTTGACAAGGTTTTAAGATGAACCTTATAAGTGTTAGTTTTTAGAACTCTCTCTAACAAACTTTAATCCTTTCGATCATAAAATGTTTCTTAAAAGTTACACAACATTCTCATTTCTCAAAGTTTCCCTTACTAGAATATAATGACATTGCTATAATTCAAAGCTTTTATCTTTGAAGCACTTGATTCTTTTTTTTTTTTAATCTAGATTCTCTTATGTCTATCTCCTTTATCAGAAGCTTTTTATAATTTTTCTCAAACTTTTAACCATTTTGTAAGATCATTCCTTTCCATACAAGACATAATATAATTGTTTGTACCCTACAAAAATTAATTTAGTTCGGTTAATTGGGTTATTATTCATAG
>JAOTAZ010000001.1:3764133-3775146 GCA_025629785.1 Erythroxylum oxycarpum | reverse complement strand
TCAAAATCCCAAAATACAACTTAACAAAAGTAACATTTTCTTAAAATGCATCTAAAGCATTGTTTACAATGTCTAACTTCAAAAGATCAAAAGAACAAAAATACAAATTGGAGTAATGCCTTGGCGCTCATCCCGATCACTCGCTAACTTGCTCAACACCTAGAGATTTGGGATGGAAAAGGGAGGGGGTGAACTTACGCTCGTGGGAAACACTTTTATATTTTATGACAGAGATTCTTAGTTTACTTCGAGATTTTGGGGAAGTATGCAAGAAGCTCTGGGGACCAAGTTAAATTTTAGCACTACTTTTCATCCCTAAATGGATGGCCAATCTGAGAGGACCATTCAAACCCTTGAAAGAATGCTTAGGGCAAGTATGATGGATTTTAAAGGTGCTTGGGATGAGCATTTGTTATTGGTCAAATTTGCTTACAATAATTTGTACCACTCGAGCATTCAGATGGCTCCTTATAAAGCACTGTATGGAAGAAGATGTAAAACTCGTATATGTTAGGATAAAGAAGGATAAAGGTAATTAATCGAACCAAAGTTACTCCAGATGAAAGTCAAGAAGGTAAATTTAGTCGAGCAAAGGCGAGAAGCAGTTCAAGATAGAATGAAGAGCTACACTAATGCCCGCCGAAAGGAAATGGATTATGAAGTTGGTAAGAAATTCTTTCTTAAGATAGCTCCTGGGAAAGGAGTCATGAGGTTTGGCAAGAAGTGCAAGTTGAGCTTGAGATATGTGGGTCCTTATAAGATTGTTGAGAGGATTGGACCACTAGCCTATAGGTTAGCACAGCCACTAGAATTGTCACAGATACATGATGTCTTTCATGTGTCCATATTGAGGAGGTATAGATTGGATCCCTCCCACATTATTCAAACCACTGAGGTTCAGTTAAGAGATGATCTGACTCATGAGGAGACTCCAGTGAAGATTTTGGACATTAAGGAAAAGGTCTTCAGGTACAAGACATTTCAACCAGTTAAAGTCCTGTGGAGAAATCATTCTGTAGAAAAGGCCACGTGTGAGCCCCTGGAAGCCATGAAGGAGAAGTATCCACACCTTTTCAATGACTCAAGTAAGAATTTAGGGGATAATATTCTTTTAAGAGGGGCAGAAATGTTGGCCTCCGAAATTTTTCTTATTATTTTATTGAGTTAAACATGTTTTAAATTAATTATAAGGTCTTGACAGATTAATTTTTGGAGTTAATTAGTATGTTAATGTTAGTAGATTTTATTATATGGGTTAGTTGAATCAAGGTAGTAAGGTTGTATCAAGGGCAAAATTGGCAAGTCGCTTAAGGATACAGACCATAAGGCATATAAGGAACGACAAAGTGGACTTTTTATACTAATTAAGCTTAAAAAAGGGAAGAAGAATTTTGTGTTGCATTTGAAGAAGCAAAAACGTGAATGAGAAAAAGAGAGAAGAGAGAAGCACGAAAAAGAGAGAGAGGAGAGAAAGAAGAGAAAACTAAGCTAGGCTTCATCTTTTCTTAGCTTTGAAGAGAGATTTTAAGGTTGTCCAAGAAGAGAAAAAGAAATAGGAAGAGGAGAGCTTTTATTTGAGCCAAGAATCTATTTATTTAGACAAGAATCAAGGTAAGTTCATTTATAATCTATTGGATTTTTGGAAGGATTTTAGTTCATGAAGCTTAGGAAATGCATGAGTTTAGGTATTTTAGAATCAATTTTAGTGAATGTGCTTTATGGAATTCTCAATTTAAATACCTATTGAATGGGATTTTTCCCATTGTTGAAGGAAATCAAGAGAGGCATGAGGAGCAAGAGGAGAGGCATCTTTGAGCAAGTATTTTAAGCAAGGAAATAAAAGTTAGTTATAAGTTTATAATTGTGTTAATGAGCCATTACTATGTTTTCAAAAGCAAGAGAATTAAATGATTTTAATTGTCTTAAAAATGTTGCATTATATCTATTTAAGAAATCCTTATATGTTCGGTATATGAATTGTGTTGATGAATTGCAAAATGAAGATGGAAATGCATTTGAAACATTTTATGTTTATGAAAAAAAAATCATGTTTTTGAAATGTGCCATTTGGGCAACATACTTATGACATGAAATACAAGTTATATAGGTTTGTGGTGGTCTATTATATTTTTCAAGTGCACATTGACTGTGTTATAGACTTCTCTCGGTTGCCCGCTAGTGGCATGGAGCTCCTTAACAGCACCTCTGTTTACGACTACGCAAAACCATTATATAAGATTGTGATAGTTCGTTCTGTCATCATTGGAGATTCACAAGAACTACCCTATAGACCTACCTAAACTATTCTGATGTGCTTATGTGCTCATGATATGATAACAAGATTGATGCATACATGATTTGTATTATTGTGAATTTGGTTGAGAATTAGAGAGCTATGTGTTTTATGAATTCAATATGAATTTTCTGCGACAAATGAACATTTCAATGATTTTGCTTGTTCTCCGTTATAAACTGTTACCCATGAGCTTTTAAGCTTACCCCCATTCTATTCCCATCTCTAGGTGATGAGCAAGAGATCGAGTGATCGAGTCGAGAGTCAAGGCATCTCTCCATTTTACATATTTTTGTATTTTTAGCTAGTTTTTGGAAAAACATCAGGCTTTAGCTGCATTTCAAGTTTTACTCATGCATGTGTATTTTGTATTTAGGATTATGAGACTGATCATGTAATGTGGTTTAAAATGCCATTAAAGCTTTGTAAAACTCTTTCTTTTGCTATTAATGAAATATATTGTATTTTGCTCATGACTTTCCAAGTTTTTGCATTGCATTCTCGAGCATTTCATAGGGGTAAAATCTATGTCCTGACTTCAAGGGAAAAACTGTATTAATCTAGACTGATTTAGGCAAAGTTGTCTCTTTAGGAGTTATAGTTTATCCTCTTAATTTTCCAACAATATAAAGTATGAGATTTCAGGATATCGAAGTTGAGAGATATGTTCTTTATAAGTTAGTGATGCTGCACCAGAAGTATATGGAATAGCTGTAGTAAATTGCGATTTTGAATATGAATTGTGTATGGATAATGTTGAGTTGAAATTAGGTATACTTGAAAAAGTTATCAACTTGAGATGATGAATTTTATATATGAATTGTTGTTATGTTATATATAAGTGAGATGTTATGAAAAAGAAAGATAGGATTTTGTGAATGACGGGAATTAGTTGTTAGTGATGAATCAAATGAGTAGAGATTAGAGAATTTAAGGAAAATAATTGGTAGTTGAATTGTTATGAAATGATATTGCATTAGAGTGACACGAATTTGGAACAATTTAGAGTGAAAGTAAGGTGAGGATAGATGTAGAAACCTTTGGGAAGGCTCTTGAGTGAGTTTTGTCTCACCTATATCTGTTGGACAAACTTTATGTCCGTTAAACAAACATTCTCGAGTCAGGAAAGAACCCCAACCTCGCCTATGTCATGGACCTTCTTGAGTCTAGAAGGACCCCCAGCCCCATGTATGTCTATTAAGCGGAGGTGCATGTCCGTTTAGCGGACATACACTGTACACTTTCAGGAGTTGAAGATTTTGACCATCTAAATGGCAAAATCTTTCTTTGGGTCTCATGAAATTTGTAGATCTAGAAGATCTCTTCAAAATCATCACAGAATGGCCTTAATCTAACATCTCTAGTGAAAGTTATACCTATTGTCCCAAAACAGGTATAATATGATTAAGGACATAAACATAAGAATGGATTGTCGTATATCAATCGATCAAATAGGGAATTTTTGGGATGGTATAAAAATCTAGATGAATTGATGATAACTAAAAGGATTTCATTGAAATAACCCTACAGAGTAATATGCTCACGTTTTAGGACTCCAAATGTTGGGCTCTAGAAATGCAGTCCAATAGCTTTGGTACTTTAATTAATTATTTATATTATTTCAACCTTGATGTTGATTTTGCTGAATCTCTATTTCATGTTGACCATATTATAGGAAATAAACGTAGTGCATATAATGAATGTTCAGCTTTTTTTTGGCATAAAAGTTTAGGTCACATATCTAAGGAAAGGGTATAGAGGTTAGTGAAAAATGAAATCTTACCTTAATTGGATTTTGCTGACTGGGATATATGTGTGGATTATATTAAAGGTAAGCAAACCAAACATATATCAAGGAATCCAGCCACAAGAAGTAGCGAATTACTTGAATTAATACACACTAACATTTGTGGTTCTTTCGACATTCCTTCTTAGGGTGGTGAAAAATATTTCATTACCTTTATTAATGACTTGTGGCAATATGGTTATATTTATCTGCAACATAAGAAGTCTCAGTCTGTGGACATCTTAGAGGTTAATGAGATAGAAAGGCAGTTAGACAGAAAAATAAAGATAGTGAGGTCTGATGGAGGTGGTAAATATTATGGAAAATTTTATGAAAGTGGAGAATGTCCAAGTCCAATTGCAAAGTTTCTTACAAGTCGAGGCATATGTACGCAATACACAATGCTTGGTACAACGCAACAAAATGGTATAGCTGAAAAGCAGAATCTTACTATGGTTAGGAGTATATTAAGTTATAGTATTGTACCTTTATCATTGTGGATGCATGCATTAAAGACAGTTGCTTATCTGGTTAATAGGATTCCTAGTAAGGCATTTCCTAAGACACCTTATGAACTGTGGACAGGAAGCAAACCTAATTTACGACACCTTCACATTTGGGGTTGTCCGGTAAAATTAAAGTTGTATAATCCACATGAAGAGAAGCTTGATGCAAGAATCGTTAGTTGTTATTTCATCGGCTATCCCGAAAAGTCAAAGGGGTATAGATTTCATTGTCCTAATCATAGTACGAGAATAGTTGAGTTTGGTAATGTTAAGTGCATTGAAAATGGTCCAATTAGTAAAAATGGAGAACTATGAAAAGTGGATATTCACGAGAGTCAAGTAGAAACCACTCCAAGTCGAGTAGAAACTATTACATCAAATATGATCCCACCGGTTGTTCTTCCTCTTATTGCATCACGAATAAGCAATATATCGGAACAATAAATTAATGTTCCAATTCCACAAATTGAACATATTAAAGAAGAACCATCTAATGATGTTTAAGTCACAAATGATCCAGTGATGTCACAAAAAGTAGCATTACAAAGGTTTATAAAGTAGAGAAGACCAGCTATTTCGAGTGACTATGAAGTTTACTCAGTTGAACATGAATGTGACTTGAGCATTGATCAGGATCCAGTCTCATTCAAACAAGCCATAGAATGTAGCAATTTTGAAAAATGGTTCAATGCTATGAAAGAAGAGTTGAAATCAATGGATGACAACAATGTCTTGGACTTAGTTAAGTTGCTAGAAGGTGCAAAACAAGTAGGTTATAAATGGGTCTTTAAGACTAAATGTGACTTACAGGGCAACATTGAAAGGTATGAAGCCAGACTTGTTGGCAAAGGTTACACTCAAAAGGATGGTATTGACTATAAAGAGACCTTCTCTCCAATTTCAAAGAAGGACTCTTTAATAATTGTTATGGCCCTGGTGACTCATTATGATTTAGAGCTTCACCAAATGGATGCAAAGATTGCTTTTTTAAATGGTGAATTGAAAGAAAAAGTTTATATGGATCAACTGGAAAGTTTCCTGACCACAAGAAAGGAACGATTAGTGTGTAAATTAAAGAAGTCAATATATGAACTGAAGCAAGCTTCCCGATAATGGTATCTTAAGTTTATTGATTGCATTACGTCTTATGATTTTTTAGAGAACACTGTTGATCAGTGTATCTATAAGAAGGTTATGGGAGCAAGTTCATTATATTAGTCCTATATATTGATGATATCCTTCTTGTTGCTAATAATATGGTTTTGTTACAAGATGTAAAGAATTGTCTCTCTAATAATTTCGAAATGAAAGATATGTGTAAGGCATCCTATGTAATAGGAATTGAATTATTCCGAGATAGATCACAAGGATTGTTAGAATTGTCTGAAAAAGGTTATATCAAGAAAGTATTAGAAGATTTTAAATGGAAAAATGCTCCTCGTGAATAGTTCCAATTCAGAAAGGGGACAAATTTAGTCAAATGCAATGTCCACGAAACGATCTGGAACGTAAGGAAATGGAGTCTATTCCTTATACATCAGTAGTTGGGAGCTTAATGTATGCTCAAACATGCACCCGGCTAGATATTAGTTTTGTTGTCGGAATGCTAGGCCGATATCAAAACAATCCTGGAATGGACCACTGGAAAGCTGCAAAGAAAGTTCTCAAATATTTACAAGGCATAAAGGACTATATGCTCACATATAGAAAATCAATCCATCTCGAAGCGTTAGGTTACTCGGATTCAAACTATGCCTATTGTGTAGACTCACAAAAGTCAGTGTTCAGTTATATGGTCCTATTAACTAATGAAGCAGTTTTGTGAAAAAGTGAAAAATAGTCCATCATTGCTACTTCCACTATGGAGGCTGAATTTGTGGCCTACTTTGAGGCCATGATTCATGGATTGTGGTTACAGAACTTTATTTTAAGTCTTGGTATTATCGACAGTATTAATAAATCGTTAAGAATTTATTGTGATAATTCTGCCGCCATTTTCTTCTCTAAGAATGACAAGTATTCAAAAGGTGTGAAACACAAGGATTTGAAGTATTTGTCTATGAAAGAAGAAGTACAAAAACATAAAATGTCAATTGAGCATATTGGTACTGATCTCATGATAACGGATCCGTTAACCAAAAACTTATCGCCCAAAACATTTATTGGTAATATTGAACGGATGGACATTATAGATAATTCCTTGTTAGCATAGCATTCTGATATGTATATATACATATAAGTATTTTGCTCAAATTATTATCACACTTGTGAATTCAATTACAGTTATATGTTTTTGCTCACTTACTTGTTATCTATATTATGTTGTATACATTAATTATTATTTGTGAGATAACAATTACAGAATCACCCACTTAAAGGTTTTTGAGTTGAGTTGATTATATGATACATAGAAGGAATCAGGTTATAACTTGTGACCGTCATGATCTCATCATCTTAATTCAATTAAAGATGACTTGATCGATTCCATCTATTGTGTGCATTTAAATTTTTATTGTTGAATAACTAAGTCGTAGCGTGGGTCAAGTGGGAGGTTGTTAGATTATTTAATGACCCATGTGATATATAGATTTGAGTCCCATAAAAAAGAACCTAAGATAATAGTTATTGGGTATTAAATAATAGATCTCAAATGGGGCAGACCCTTTTTCTCTCTCTTTTAAATACCAAACAATATGTTGGTTGGTTGTTTAGATATAAGTTTAAGAAACTTTAGTATTAATTATATTTATAAGAAAAAAATTGAAAGGCAAAACTTTTTCTATATCTTTTTTGTGCCAAATAAAATAAAAGTTTCTTTTATATGATAATGCGCAATACAACTACAGTCTCGTTCAGTGCATGTGGAAAGGAGCTGTGCCACAAGAAATTGTTGGGTGCAGTACTTGATCCAATTGTCCGTGCAATATTATTTGGTGTTGGGGCTGCAAGTAGATCGAGAGCTACTCACTACGTGCTGTCTGTTCCTGAAAATTCCAGGACATAAAAATGGCCATTGCAAATAAGTCGACACCTACGCACTACCTGCTCACTTGTGCAAGTTGATCATAACTCTGTCTGTTTCTGAAAGTTTCGGGACCTAAAAATGGCCATCCTAAAGTAGAATGGCCCGCTACGCTAGTTGTTGCGGTATTTCAGCTTTCACGTTATTAATTAGATCGACAAGGGTAGCTTCACTACTGAAAGCTAAGCAGCTGTAAATGTGAAGTGTTAAGAACACGAGTAATCCTGTGGTGAGGATCCAATCTGACCCATCAAGAGGAAGAGGATTACGGTGAAGCTAAAGCATATTCAGAAATTCAAGCTAAATCAAAATTCAATGACTAATAAGTACCATTCTTTAATTCTATGTTAATAATTTTTTCTTTGATAAATTTGGGACGTGGATTAGCCAAAATATGCAAGTCCTGACACCATTTTACTGTTTAACAAATGAATGAATTTGGTTCACTTGCTGCGGGAAATTGGATGTTGTCCTGCTTGTTAAGCGACGGAATAGACAGGAATCTGATATCTCAGGAGCTAGATGAAGATATCCACACCGAATGCACATCTCATCAAAACTTGACATTGGGAAGGGACACAAGCTGTCGAACACTGTCAAATCTTGATGGATCGACAAGCGTCGTTAGCATAGAGGCCAGCTATGTTTTCGTTTCTTAGATGAAAAATAATGATTTTATCATAATCTAATTTAGAATCACAGGATCCAGATTTTTCTGAAGTTCATTTATCACTGAGCTAATACAGAAAGAGAGGAAGAAAAGGATCACTTTCGTCTAAGAAAGCTTTGAATGAGCATTTATCAAAAAAAGAAAAGCTTTGAATGAGCTCAAGTTGAAGAAAAGAATCACTTTCGTCGGAGAAAGCTTCCGAATGAGCCCAAGTTGGGGGCTAGGTGCATAAACGAACAGCACGACTCAGACTGATTGATCACCTCCACAGTACTGTTGATTAGATGATCAAGTTGCAGCAGGACACTACGACTTGATAGTTTTGGAAGTGCGACACTTAAATCCAGTCAATTAATGTGAGCATTTAGTATCTATACTTCTTGTCTCTTGCCAGCTGCCACTGTATGTGGAAGTCAGTAGTGTTACTTTAGTATATACATTAATATTTATAATATAGCAAAAATTAATACACAAAAATAAAGACATAAAATTTACATGATTTAATCAATATTTGACCTATGTTACAGGTAAAGATATAAATTTCTTTTATTCGTGTAAGAAAGACATATAAGTATCACAACAACGACAACTCACATAACCCAAAACAAAAAATTTATAGATGGTTACATGTAAAAAGTTTAATTATAATAAAAATGTATTTTCACATGAACCTAAGATCAATGAAGTATGCATAATTTCATTAAACTGGTATTTTCATATATGCATAAGATTAGTAAAATTTTAATTCTACTAAAATTCTAAGACATATCTTTAACTTGAATTCTCTAAAGTGTAATCAAGAAACACTCCATATCATAGAAGTCTCTGGAGACTACAACCTATGCAAACGTTCATAAAGTTCAACCTATACTTGAACTTCTCTATGAATAACAACTTTGTCAATATATTTATTAAGTTATTAGTTGTGTCTACCTTCTGGGTAGAAAACACCTTATCTTCAACAATATCCCAAATAAAGTTTAACGCAATATCAAAATGTTCTAATCTTTCCTAATCGGTAGAGTATTTTAACCACACTTGGTGTACTCTAACTATCAGAATAAATCATGAAGTTGCATATGCCCACACTTAAACTATCAACAAGATCATACAACCATATGTGTTCTTTAATTTCTTTTATCAATGACATATTCTACTTATGTTGTAAACGATGCAACTATCAATTCAAGTATTGTTTTCTAACTGATCGCATGTCCAATATGGTAAAGATAACTCATGTCAACAAACCTCCTTCTAAAGATATTTCCACCGTAATCAAAATATATATAGCCAATAACACCACTTATTGAATACTAAAATCATAAAAATCAAGCAAATATCACCTGTACCTCTTAGGTATCTTATAGTCTACTTAAACAACTTTCAAGTAAGTTTTCCTAAGATTACGCATAATCCTGCTTACTGCATTAATTGCATATTGTGAAGAATACTGTGTTAATTTATGTTATTGTGTAATTGTATTAGAGTTAGTTAATTAGCTTATATCGATAATGTATATAAAGACATGTATACTGTTGCAATTTTAATGAATTGAGATATTTTTCTCTCTCCAAACTCATCTCTCTTATTTTACTCTCTTATCTTACATCTCTCTCTCACGCGTCTTAAGACATATATTAGATTTGGTCTTATTTACACCATAACATACATCAAACTACCGGTTTCACTTGAGTAAGGAACTTGCTTTATGTATTCCTTCTTAGTATTTAAACTAGGTAATTTACTAATATCAAGTTTAAAATCTACTATCAAAAGAGTGCAAACTAGCTTTAAGTAATCGATTTGAAAAGTCCATAGCACCTTTTCAATGTACTTTTGTTGCAATTAGAACAAACTCTCTTATCCCTCCAAAACTCCGTTCCTAAGATATTCTCGTAGTTGTACCAAAAATCCTTCATCTAAAACTTACTACTTAACAAGCTCTTCAGACTATTAATTTTAGCGTTACTATTAGTTTTAAATAGATTCATGAACCATCCTAATTTTTCCTAGAGTAAACCACTACAAGAAAAATGAAGTTTAGCGACGGAAATTACCGACGGAATGCAGACAAATTCCGTCGGTAAGCTTATTTAGCGACGGAATATACTCACGGAAAAAAGCGTCGGAAATATGGCTGACGGTAAATTTACCGACGGAAATTTGTTTCCGTTGGTAAATTTACCGACGATTATTCAGTTCGGTCGGTAAATTTTTCTGTCAGAAAATTAGCAACGGAAAAAAATTCCGTCGGTAATTAGCAACGGAAACAAATTTCCGTCGGTAATTACCAACGGAAAAAATTTCGGTCGGTAAATTTGCTGAAAACTATTTTTTAAAATTTACGTGCAAAGTGTTTAGTTTCTGTAGGACCTCGGCCTCCTGGGCCTCCTGCCCACCCTCTTGTAGATATTGGCCGCTTTAAGCCTCGGCCTCTAGGGCATCGCACCCTTACGATTTTGTTCTTCCACATGACTTCCCAGGAGGTCACCCATCCTAGTACTGCTCTGGCTCTAGCACGTTTAACTTCGGAGTTCTGATTGGATCCGGTGCGTTAGGGCATGGGAAACGCGTCTACAAGTTTCTCGTTTCCACACCCTTATAAGGCATGCTTCGTTCTCCTCTTACTGGCCGTTATTCTTATTTTTTCAAAGTTTTTTTTAATTAGTTATTTTATTTACTTTAATTTTTAAAAGTTTTTAATTATATATTTTATTTACTTTAACTTTTATAATT
>JAOTAZ010000001.1:3682673-3700570 GCA_025629785.1 Erythroxylum oxycarpum | reverse complement strand
CCCCCCCCCCTTTGTCCTAATTACAAAAATCCTCTAAAACCCCACAACCATCCCCATTCCTAATCTCCAATCCTTACCCTAGCCCTTCTCTGAACCCTTCATTACAACCCCCTAGCATTCCCTCCAACCCCTCCTCATCCTCTATCCCTATTCCTGCTTCTTTTAAGGCTTCTCCTACCCCTCTCGGAGTGGCTTCTGCTATTGTGAATCCTGCTTCTATGGCTAAGCGTTCATGGAAGCAAGTGGTTGGGGACCAAGCAGATTCCTCCTTGGTTTTCTGCCCTCCTATGGAGAAGGATGGACGCACTTTAGTGGCCCCTAGCCTAGAGGACCTACAGCTAGGAGCAAAAACATGGGAAGCTACTCTAGTTGGTTTCTTCATGGAGAAGAGGCCCGCTTTCCCGATTATTCAGGCTTGGGCAAAACGGAACTGGATTGGAAGAGGCCTCTTAGAGGTTATGCTTTTGGAAGAGGACAATATTATTTTCACTTTTGGTTCTAAATCGGAAGCCCAAAAGATCATTGAAGAGGGGCCATGGCATGTGTCCCAACTTCCCCTATTCCTCCAATTATGGCAACCGGGCATGGCACTAGAGAAAGTCAAAATGAAGAACCTTCCCCTATGGATTAACTTTCACAATATTCCTTTGAAATATTGGACTACCAAAGGGCTGAGTATGCTTGCAAGCTATTTGGGCACTCCACTTTGCATGGACGAAAATACAGCTTTGAGGAAATGCATTGGTTTTGCAAGATTATGTATGAGCATATACATTTCTAAGGAATTGAAGGATAGCATCCCTATCCTTCGCTTGGCTGATGGCAATTCGTTGCGTAAGGATAGCATCCCTATCCTTCCCTTAGATCCCAAGGTAAGGTTTGGCAATCCACTGGTAAAACTTTCATTAAAGAGGACTATTGGGAATTGATGGGGATTCAGACCAATGAGAATGAGGCACCTGATCACCTATTGGAAACCAAGGAGTCTTTACTTGAAGTTACTCATAAGGAGTCGGACTCTAAAGAAACAGTAAAGGATTCAAGCTTAGCCACCAATCCGAAGGCGGAAGAGGCCAACTCAAGTGAACCGAGTGAATCTTCAACTACTGAGAGCCTCCCCGCAATGGGGAACAGAGGGATAGAAGACTTTCCTATTGCACCAACTCATTCTGATACCTATCTAGGGGACAATATGGATGATTGTAGTTCAGCACAAGCTGCTAGACCCCAAGAACCAAATCACCAAGAGTCTTTGGAGCCAGCCATCTCTCGAAAAAGCACTAGGAGCAGTAGAAAGAGCTCCAAAGGCCATACCAATTAACTATGTCAGTAGTTATCTGGAATGTGAGAGGAATAAATAATCCTTCTAAGCTTTGTGCCTTAAAGGATTTTGTGAAGTAGGAGACACCTTGGGTTTTTTGTTTGTTGGAGACTAAAATCAAATAGGAGAATCTAAATAAACTGGGTTGCTTGGGCAGCAACTGGTCCATTATTTCTAATCATCAATACCATGCTTATGGGAGGATTGTGATTGCCTATGATGAGTTTTTGTGAAGTTAGAAGTGCTGAAGGCTGCTTCTCAATTTATGCACACCAAAATCAGGTTTAAATCGGAGAACAAAGAGATTCTAGCTACTTTCATCTATGGTCTCAATGCTGCTTTTCAAAGAACAGACATTTGGAGCTTTCTTAGAAGTATCAAGCCCACAATCAATTCCCCGTGGATGATTGGGGGAGACCTAAATACCACCTTGTACAGATATGAAGTTGTAGGTAAATGTAATCTTCGAAATTACAACACCGACCTTTATGACTGTGTGCAGGATGTGGAACTGATGGATCTAAAGGCTTCGGGCTACGACTTTACCTGGTCTAACAAGAAAAGTACCCATTGGAATATTCGGAAAAAGCTGGACAGACTGATGGTTAATGGAGATTGGCTCTCCTCCTTCCCCCTCAGCCATGTCAAATTCCTAAGCCTGGGTATTTCAGACCACACCCCTATCAAGTTCATGGATCTATTCCCTTCCCTTAAACCACCTCATCCTTTTAGATTCAATAATTTCCTGGTTGATTTGGAGGGTTTTCATGAGGCCATTCAGAGAGGCATGGATATTCATTGTTTTGGGACTAAACAGTATATTTGCATCCAGAAGTTAAAGGCTATTAAAACTGAATTGAAGCTCCTTAATGTAAAGAGAGGGCAGAACCTGACCGAGGATATTGATTTTACTAGGAACAAACTTCATTCTTTACAGCAGGCCCTGGCAGATAATCCTTTAGATGTTAATTTAGCTACAGCTGACAAAGAGGCTATCAAGAATTATCTGGAGGTGGTTGACAACCAACACTCTTTGATAAAACAGAGATCTCGGATTTCATGGATTAGGGATGGGGACAGATGCTCTAAATTCTTCTTTAATACCTTGTTAGCCCGCAAGAATAATAACAGAATTGTCTCTATCCGCACTGAGGATGGCAGGGAGGTGTTTGGGCAAGATGAGATCGCTAAGGAAGCTCTTCTTTTCTACAGTAAGTTACTGGGGTCAGCCTCTTCCACCCCTCTTCAGAAGATCCTAGCCTTTTGTGACTTCTAAAATTCCTGACCAGGAAACTTCCAGTTTGATTAGCCCTGTCTCGGACCAGGAAATTGATCAGGTGGTGTTTAGCATGAATGGGTCCAAAGCTCCTGGACCGGATGGCTTAAATGGTTTCTTCTATCAAAAAACCTGGAATTGCCTAGGTGGCATGATTAAGGAGGCAGTGAAGGAATTTTTTGAAAAAGGTCTTCTTCTCAAGGAAATCAACAAGACTTTCCTTTGTCTTATCCCTAAAACCAATGGCCCGGTTTCCTGGACTGACTATAAGCCTATTTTTTGTACTAACTTCCTCTACAAGATCATTGCCAAAATACTGGCTAATTGAATGAAGGGAGTTCTGAAGTTCCTCATTAGTTATAATTAAGGAGCATTCATGGCAGGTAGAGATATTGGAGACAATATATTATTGGTTCAGGAGCTTCTAAAAGGGTATACTTGCAAAAGGTCCCCCCAAAACTGTACCATAAAGGTAAACCTCAGGAAGGCTTTTGATAGTGTTCAATGGGGCTTTCTTCTAACGGTTATGCAGGAAATGAACTTTCCTTCCAAGTTCATTACTTGGATCAACCAATGCATATCTACTGTTTCCTATGGGATCTTAGTCAATGGGAGCCCTACTAGATTGTTTAAGGGAAGCAAAGGCCTAAGGCAAGGGGACCCCCTTTCCCCCTATCTATTCCTCATATGCATGGAAGTCCTTACTCAATTGCTTAAATACAACATCTCTCGGGAACCAAGGTTCAGATTTCACTCCAAATGCAAACGGGTTTCACTAACTAACTTATGTTTTGCAGTTGATCTTATTCTCCTCTGCCATGCAAATATGCCCTCGGTTTCTCTACTACTCGCTACCCTTGATCAGTTTCAGGAAATGTCAGGTTTAGGTACAAACCTACACAAAAGTTTCATTGTTCTCTCTCGAAGTGCTTCACATTGTTCAAATGCCATAGCTTTTGCGACAGGAATGGAAATTAAACATCCCCCTATTCACTACTTGGGGATTCCTATCTCTTCTAAGAGACTTCGATTTTGTGAATGCCTTCCCCTCGTAGAAAAACTTCAGAAAAAATTGGGAATATGGACCAATAAAACCCTTTCCTATGGGGGTAAACTCCAGCTTATCAAATCCGTTATTTTATCTATGAGCACTTACTGGAGTTCTTATCTTTTCCTTTCCAAGGGCCTATCTAAAACTTTAGAAAAGCTGATGAAGCAATTTCTGTGGGGGACTAAGCATGGAGACAAAGGGATGGCAAAGGTTGCATGGCATTCCATTTGTCAACCCAAAGCAGAAGGGGGTTTGGGAATTGACTCCTTAAGTACTAAAAACCGTATCCTCATGTCCAAAAGAATCTGACGGCTTTTACATGATCAGGAATCCTTATGGGTAAAATGGATGCACACTTATTTGTTGAAAGGCAGGAGCTTTTGGTCCCTCACTCCTAAACCTGGCTACACTTGGTTTTTTAACCAATTGCTTGGTTTGAGGGGGGAAATATATCAACACATCACGTGTCAAATAGGGGAGGGAGATCAACTCTCTCTCTGGTTTGATAATTGGACAGGTAATGGCCCACTTATTTTAAATAGATTGGCCCTATCCCTATTACATCGAATCCCTAAAGAGGGTAAACTTCAAGCTATTATCTCTAATGGAAGATGGACTCTCTCCACGGTTGAGCAATCTAGTCTTTCCATTCCCCCCCCCCCCTTTTGCCCAGGGGAAAGGGACAAGTATCTTTGGTGAGGCATCCCAGTTTCGGAGCTTACCCCTAGGAAAATTAGGGACTTCATGACTAGGCCAAATAATAGAGTTGCATGGGCAAATATGGTATGGAATGCTACTCTCAGACCTAATGTTAACTTTTTTCTGTGGCTACTTATGAGGAACCGGCTGAGCACTATGGATAGACTCCTATTTTTGTCACTCTCTAAACACTGTGTTTTCTGTCATACCGCGGATGAGAGCAGAGACCACCTCTTTTTTTAGTGTGGCTTCTCCAGGACAATCTGGTTCACAATCTCTAATATCAGTGCCCCAGACCTTAATGCCTGGAGAATCCTAGATATTATGCAAGCGATCCCACATCTGCCCCAGACCCAACCAGACAAGGACATCGTTCTTCTATCGATGGGCACATGTGCTCAGACCATCTGGCAAGAAAGAAATGGCAGACGTTTTCTGAACCGGACAACAACCATGACTTCTCTAACAGAGACCATCACCACTTCCATTCGGGAGCAACTGATTGTCATTTCTGAACCGGACAACAACCATGACTTCTCTAACAGAGACCATCACCACTTCCATTCGGGAGCAACTAATTGTCATTTCTGAACCGGACAACAACCATGACTTCTCTAACAGAGACCATCACCACTTCCATTCGGGAGCAATTGATTGTCAATCAGTTACATCTCAAATGTAGCAGGCGAATGGCGTATATGTGGAGGATCTAGGTGCTACCAGTCATCACACACACAAGGCTATTCAGAATCTAATTTTACCCACCAGATCCCCATCCCAGGGGAACCCAACAATAGCCCTTTTCCCAAGTCAAAGGCTTACCTAGTTTGACTCAGTCCACCATTGCTCCGCCTCTCTGCAGTGGTAATCGCCGGCTGTAGCTCAGTTCTTAGGACTCTCAGGGAGATCACTTGGTCCAGATTTTCGCAAGTTTGTAAACCTAAGAATCACAACGAGTATCACTGACACGTCACTCCCAGATTCCCTTAATCGGGGTCAGGGATCTTACCTGAAAATTCCTCGCACTCTGATGCGCCTCTCCATCGCCCGACTCATCTCCTCCGGGTCGTTGAATTGATGCCGAATTAGGGATTTATTTTCGAAGTCTCGAGAAAGCTTGGGGTAGTTTTAACCTAGTTTCTGCCGTGGCCCCAACAATACCACTTCAGTCGTTTCTCCTTTCTTTAGTATTTTACTTGCAATTCGCAAACGCTGTCGCTTTTGTTCTGCTTGCTGCTTGTTTGCAAGATGAATTTTTCTTTTGGACTCTCTTTCAGATTGTAACCCTTCTTCATTCAATGAATTTTTTAAATTCTAAAAAAAAACAGCACTATCTATACTTTCCAGCGTAGATATGAGAATGGAAGCTCTGGATCAAAAAATGGAACAGTCAAAGTCTCCCATAATTTCACCTAAGTAGGTAACCAGTAGCTAAAGAGACCATATTGAAGGTAGAGCAGGGCTGCAAATTGCTTGAATTTGATTCATCAAAATTCGCTCTCTTATCTAATGGATTACTTCATGCATTACCTAGTCCCTGATCTTTTCTTGTGTTTGGAGTATCCTGATGGTCCTTTCCTTCCAGATGGATTACATTGCACTTTCACAAGCAAGGATGCAAATAATTTGAGTCTCTATCTGAAGTATTCCTCTTTTGCTCTAGCTTATTCAAATGTCAGCATAACTTAGGCTAACAACAGAGAGTCTACACAGCTCCTACATCAACATACACATATGTGCAGAAAATTCACACTCGAAGAAGAGATGTTGTAGTGTTTCCTGCTCTTTCTTATAAAGGTAGCATATTTGAAGGATCGAGGAACTTGAGCTTATCCATGTCCTTAATTTATGTCTATAAACAAGCTATACGAGAAAGAATACTACTTCTTACACTATATGATCCCAAATGAAGCCATCTTCTATATATTAGGAAGCAGGGAGGTCCTGCAAGAGGCATTGGTATGTTCTTCTTGAAGTATGCTTTAACCAGATACAAGGATTTTCTATTCCTTGACAAGGTTTGTAATCACGAATCAGTTTTCAAATAGAGAAGAGTTGTTGGCCCAATCATTCTCCTTTATTAGTACTTTAACCTTAGAGGAATTAGGGAACATGTGTTTCAGTGTTAGCAATAAGTTAGTCTTATAGATGGGGCCTAACTTGCTCCATTTGTCAACCCATCACTGAAGCTTGTTCCTATTTCCAATTTTACTTTCAATGTTCATGTCAAGGGAGTACTTGATTTTGAGTAGATGAGTCATAAATTAGGAACGAGTGATTTTAATCCTAACCTCGCAAAAACTTTTCCTTCTAAAGAAGTAGGTGTATAATCATTGAACCTAATTGTTGGTCAATATTCTCCAAATTCTGCTTGTGAATAGGGTTTTATTAGCTAAAGAACTGCAATGATGCACTGACCTTCAACTTTTCTTGGCTTACATGCCTCCGATTATAGAAAGCTTCTCACATCCTCTCTATAGTCTTGTCAATTATTTTAAGGGGAAAATGTGTGAGGACTAGTAAGTATGGAGAGAATTTAGTATGGAATTAATTAATTGAATCCTTCCTACAAAGGATAAAGATTTATTGCATTAACTATTTATTCTCTTTTAGGTCTGCTCCAAGAGAGGAGAACAATCCCTCAAAATTAAGGTATATGAATTTCATGTCTTTCACACACTCCATAAATTCTTCCTTGAAATTCTTCAAACAAGTAATTACCATTTACCTCAAAGTTATACAAAGTAATGTTGAAGTCCCCCAAGATGATCCAAGGAGAATCAATAGAGGAATGGAGTCATTTTAGCTTTTCCTATAACACATTCCTTTGAGATGCACTCTTAGAGCCATAAACAAAGGAAATTAAGAAGTTAATTTTCTTAGGCTACTGAGAGGTGCATAACCTAATCATGGTTACAAGAGGGAAAACTTTCATTTTGTTAGGATCAAAATCAAGGACATCCTCCCATTACGGTGGAATTGATGTTTAGTGATGATGCTCTAATGATTGGCTAAAAACTGAAGATCTTTGCACTTTTCCTCTTTTAGCTTAGTTTCTAATGGGCCTCTAAGTATATGTTTTATTTCATTTAATTGATTTTGAAGAAATTATTACTTCCTGAGGTAGTTATTCCCTTTTATAGTCCAAGATAATATAGCCATTAGGGTTAGGTGAGGCTCTTAAAGTTTTAACCTGATTTCTTCTTCTTGAACTTCTTCTAGTATATTGCTTGAATTTATAACTAATCTATTACACCTTATGCACATGTTTAATTTTTCTAGGGGTTCCTTTTTAGGGACTTCATCCCTTTGAGTTCTTGATGACAAGTTTGTTCTTAGAGAGGGACTACTTATACTTCCTTATATTGATCTTTAGAGGAGAATAAGTTGACCACATTAGAGTTCTATAAAGTTCCAGTAACATAGATGCTTGATTCTCTAAGAGAGCTTCTTGTCTCTAAAAGGTTTGGCTCACTTGACGTGGCTAAATTTGAGTATATTTTTAGTTTTATTGATAGGTTGTCTGATTGACACCCTTTATCTAGATTAATTCCTTCCTCGCTATGCTTTCCTAGTACTTAGGGTGCATTCAATCCATCCTGCTACTCAAATCTTCTTCTTGGGAATTTTTCTCCAACATCAATAGTCACTATAGTCATCCTTCTTGAATTATCTTCATGTAGTCTTTTATGCTTTTTTTTTATTCCTTACTAGGCTTGACCTCTATTGGGAGAATTTTAATCGAATCTTTATAAAGAATATATTGGCTTCAAAACTTAGCAAAGGAATGTCCTCAAGGAGCTCCTTTCTAATCTCCACCACTACACGTTAAATAAACATAACATATTTTAAGTTACCTAAGGCCTAAACCAGACAATATCTATAAGCGGGTGATCTAGGATATCACAGGTGCAAGGCCACGGAAAAAGCAAAACCGTGAGGACTTTGCTAGGCTAAGGTTCAAAGCGGACAATCTAGGATGTTACAAGTAGTATCAGAGCTGGTACCCAAATCATTGTGCCAGCTAGGTTAGAACCTAAAGACGGCTGTGCCCTAAGAGAGGTGGAGAGTGTAAGATCTCACATTGGTTGGAGAGGGAAACGAAGTATGTCTTATGAAGATATGGATACCTCTCCCTTATAGATGCGTTTTTCATGATCTAATGCATCGAATCCCATCAGAACTTCGAGGTTAAATTTGCTTGGGTGAGAGTAGTTCTAGGATGGGTGACCTCTTGGAAAGGCCTCGAAAAAAGCAAAATCGTGAGGGTTTGACTATACCAAGGCTCAAAGCGGACAATATCTGTAAGCGGGTAATTTGGGATGTTACATTTTAAACTGTATTCCATAATAAAACTTCAATGTTAATTAACATGGGCTTTATTTTACTGTGCTCATGTTTGTATCTTCCAATCTTGATTCTTGGTAGTTAAATAAGCTAGCATTAGGCTGTGTACTAGGCAGTGTTATTTTTAAAAAAATGCATTGATAAATTTTTTATACTAAATGTTTTCATAATACATTTGTTTAGTTTTCAAAACCAGTAGTAAATAATATTGTTTAAAGAGGAGAATATTAGAAAATTTTCTTAACTGAAAAAATATTATTTGTGAATTTAAAACTTAAAAGTTTTCTTAAAGTTAATAAAAGGACTTAATCCATAATAAACTACAAAGGGTCTAATAATTGGTCTAATTAAAATTGACTAAACTCATCAAATCCAAATTAGATTATGAAACCTATGTGCATGAATCACTTGAGATTAATATGAATTATATTAGGGAATTAGATATCTTGCTCTTGTATAATCCAAGTATAATTAAAGATTTTTTTATTCATTAAAATTCTATAACTTAAAAATTTAATAAAAAGTTCTAATATGTGATTCTATCGCTCATAAATCAGAAATTATTGAAAAAGTAAGATTTTATAATTTTTATTATTATTTCTATTGAATTACACAATTTGATGGTAAAAATCTTGAACTAAGATTTATGATTAGCTTATGGTTCCATAAAACACATTTTTATAGGTAATTTATTGACCTAATAATATTATATAAAGTATCTCACATGCACACATGAAGATTTAAATAATTTTACTTCAGATTTCAGTATTTTAATTTATTTTTTTTACCAAACGACACCAGAGAGAGTTCAGATCTTTTGTCCAGTTTTACTCTGTCTTATTCTGTCTCATGAAATCTTAGCTATTTATTTTGTGGGCCTTACGCAGGTTCCACATAAATAGATGACTGATATTTATTAGACACAATAAGACACTATAATATTAAACAGAAGATCTGGAGAAACTTAAATTTCGTAAATACCCAATTTTGAGATTTTAATTATTATAAGCTTAAATGGACGTCTTGGATTATGTTCTATACTTGACTGGGAAGGGCGGGGAAACGGAAGTTAAAATTAGAAGGTTCCCACATTTACCGAATATGGTTGGTAACACTGTCACTTCGGAATCGGGACTTGGCAACGCGATCTACTAGTCAAACAACCTATATTTTATCTTAAACACACAGATGTCAGTGTCGTGATGTCATTGCCTTCGTCGGTGACATATTCTATTACAAATTGCATCGAAAAAAGAAATTATGGACTTTTGTAATTGACAAACATCGAATCAGATATCAGCGGCAATACCAGGGGTAAAGTTCAAAGCAGGAAACTTTGTTACGAAAATTTTCAGGGAAAGATTGGATCCTTTGTGGTTCAGAGATGGAGACGTCAGTGCCTGAGGTGGTTCTTGTTTCTAGTGGGACAAAAATGCCATTGTTGGGCATGGGAACTGCGACGAGCCCTTTAGTGGGATCTGAATCAACTAAAACAGCGATCCTGGAAGCAATGGAACTTGGTTACCGACACTTTGATACGGCCACACTTTATCTTACAGAGGAGCCACTTGGTGAAGCCATCACAGAGGCATTTTGTCGTGGCATAATTACTTCAAGGGAAGAGCTCTTCATCACCACCAAGCTATGGTGCAGCGATGCTCACGGTGACCTGGTTCTTCCTGCTCTGCAAAAAAGTCTACGGTATGGTTATGTAAACACCATTTCTTTCTATAAATATGTCATATCACTGGTTTGTTTTCCTTTTGCTCTCATCGGAAAGCCTAAGATTGTGGTTTTCTTCTTGGGGGTCGTTATCACGCAGGAATCTGCAGCTAGAGTATATTGATCTGTATTTGATTCATTGGCCTGTTAGCACCAGACCAGGGACCTACGAGTTCCCAATTAAGAAAGAGGACTTTGTACCTATGGACTTCAAAGCCGTATGGGCAGCTATGGAGGAGTGCCAAAAACTTGGTCTCACAAAGGCTATTGGTGTCAGCAATTTCTCCTGCAAGAAGTTGAAAGATATCCTTGAATTTGCAACCATTCCTCCAGCTGTTAATCAAGTAAGTTTTTCCAGTTTTCTTGCGACAACCCGTTTTTGCTTTTTAATTTGAATTTGAAGTCACAATACCAAAGACGGTGTGTATCTTGAAAGGTAGAGATTAATCCACTGTGGCGACAGAAGCAGATAAGAGAATTCTGTAAGGCCAATGGAATTGTTGTTACAGCTTATGCTCCTTTGGGAGCCAGAGGAACTATCTGGGGTAGTAACAGAGTGATGGAAAATGAAGTGCTTAATGAACTTGCAAATGCCAAAGGCAAGACTGTTGCTCAGGTTGCTCCTGAAAACTGGCATCTTAAAACATGATTTGGTTTTCATCTATGTAATGTTGCATACTGATTTCTGGTCCAAATACAGATTTGCCTCAGGTGGGCATATGAGCAGGAGGTGTGTGTGGTGGTGAAGAGTTTTAACGAGGAGAGGATGAAGCAGAACCTCGACATATTCAACTGGTCACTGACAGAGGAAGAACACAATAAGATCAATGAAATTCCTCAGAGTAGAGGCTGCTGTGGAGAAGATTATATCTCAGAAGTAGGGCCTTACAAGACAATCGAGGAGCTATGGGACGGAGAGATGTGAAAATTTGCAGCAACAAACTTGAAATTTGTAATGTACAAAGTGCCAGAATAAGATTTAGCTCTCCTATTTCCATTCTTGTTTAACAAGTATCGTCTTCACCATTTACCGTTTCTCAAAAACTTCCAGACGAGCTCAACTTCTTTCTTTTTTCTCATTTGAACATGCGACCATTAGTGTTCATTAATCATATTCCAGGATAAATGAAAAAACGATAGGCCATCAGTCAGATTCGGTCTTTATGCTCGTCCTCTCTCTTTAGGACTACCCAAGTTCCAAAAGTGTATACCTCGGTATATCCTATTAGCAGAAGCTTGTGTTATCATTCCATGCGAATATACGGGGTTACAAGAGCTCAAAGCTTGTAAACTTGGTTTTTTGTATAAGATTTGTGAGGCATAAATATGTTCTTCTGACGGTGAACAACTTGGTGTTATGTTATAGAACAGGCCAACTAGCTTTAAAGATAGTGAAGCCCGTAACTTCTATACAACAGGTTGCGAGGCTTGAAAAGAATTTACTTATTTGTTGATGGAAAGTAGAGATCGCAAGCAGGTTACGAATGCTTTTCCCACTTTTCTTCTCCTAGATACAAATGATCGGTTTATTACAGAAAGGGCTTCAATGCCTCATGCTGTAAAAGTGCAACCAAAGCGGCATCAATGTGATCAAATGTAGAAAGTCTTTGTCCACCTTAAACAATGTGTCTTCAAATAAACACGTCAAGAAGTAATATAAGCCACCTCAGACGTATAAATTTGTAAAACTTTTGTCTTGCCTTTAATTTACTGTAGCATATAAATATATAATCACAAATGGAATGAGTATCCCCATATGAAGTGGAGAATACGTTGACCACATTGGCTAATTGTTCTGGATTGATTTCTTGGGAGGTTGAAAAATGAAAGGCTACGAATTGAAGGGTTGATACAATGATATCAACAACATATGGAGATATAATTAGGTTCTCAACATCTAGTGGGCCTATCATAACTGGGAGGTAAGGATGGGCAGTTCTCATTCATGTTGGCATATGGCTCGATGCTGTTATATCCGGGCAATTCCATATGATACTCTCCCAGAATCTGGCAGAATGGAAGCCGATCACCATTGTTGCACCAATCAGGCAGGCGTGTTTGGTTACTCTCAAAAATTTTAAGCATGTATGCATCACGTATCTGCAAAGATCATCAACCATTTTATCTTAGCATGAATATAACCAGAGAATAAAGGAAATAAAAATATAAGCTGAAGATCAGTTCAACCAATGCTTACAACTTACAGTAAATTCAGTAACTTGAACAGAGTTGGCAATGGGCTCAAAGACTCCTGCCTGTTTGTACATTGCAAGAATAAAGGCAACGCATGTTGTTGACTTCCCATCACTATATTCCCATTCATCCTTCTCCGGAATTGTAAGGAGTTCATCAAAAGTCATTCCACGCCTTTCAGTTTCAGCTATAATATCATACAAATCCAAATCCTGTAAAGATGTTAGCGTGTACTAAATTTAGCTATTAATTAAATAAAAATAAATAAGAACAAGAATCTGTATTGATTTGTCTGCTTCTTCCCCTTCATGTTCCAAAAATGACTTCATCATTTGATTAGCCATTAATTAAATACGAATTACTTTCTCCTTGAACTCATAGCTTGGTTATTAAAATTGAGGAAATTTGAATGAACGGATATGAGATATCACATACCTCAGTTTCAAGTCGCTTGTTAAGAGCCTCATTCCACATATTTGCAGCATAAGCTGGCTGCACACGTGTCCACATAGACATGACAGAAATGACCTGAAATCAGAATTTAAAGAGTTAATTAACACTGAACTTGCAATAAGAGAATGGATAGCACTCAGATTCGCTTTTGCATACATAAGAATGCGTATCAGTGAATATACATGTACACACTTATATGCTGAAATAATTTCAGAACATAAGCAGGAGATTGCCGCAGCAAACATTTTGACCATCATACAAATATAAGGTGCTGTCTGAAGTTTCCCGCATATCACTAGTTTTGAAGTGAAGAGCATATGTGGACCCAGAAATTCTTTAATGATAAATTGCAGAAAGCAAGAACATACCAAGTGAGCATCAAGAGGGGGAGGATAGTTGTCACCTAACGTGTCAATCCAACTAAATATCATGTTATGATAACCATAAGGCTTGCCTTGCATGCTTCGAGCATACTCCCAAGCTGCAGAATTGTTAAATTTTGACCGCACATCAGGATGTAAGGGAAGCAATGCTATTTGTGGATTTGATCCATCCTTTAGTGCCAATTCCCACCATTCCTCCCACCGGATCACCACTATAATCTCTTCACCCTGCAAAATTCAAGAGGAAATAGAGTGAGAACCAAGAATAAGGGGAAATCCCGTCTCAAAATTTTGGAGTTTAAATACTTGCATTTAAATATTAGCAACATGTAGAAAGCAACTACCCTAGATATCTGACAAGCTAAATTCACGCAGCAAGACAAAAATCTGAAAAGAAGATAATATTGAAGCAAACAGTAATGACAGCCCCGCAAACAAGAAATGGGAGAGTGAGATGTGGACCTGTTACATTGTCTAATCAAGAAATAAGTACTGCTATAAGGGCAACAGTGTCATTAATCAAAAAAGAAATCAAGTTTTCCAAATGGGTTAGCTACTTCCTTGATTCAAAATGCTGACTAGATTTCTCAGAAATAGGAACATCAACCTCCTAAACATACAAAAATATGGGAGAGAAACAAACAAAGGCAAACAAGAATCATTTGTCCAGAGGACACAGAGAAGGGACACTAACCAGGTACAATTGGTAACTGAGACATACAAAATGACCAAACATGAAGCAGTCATAGGTACATGTTATGGTTGAGTAATCTAAAATGTAAGTAAAAATATGATACAAACCTTTTCATTCTCGTGTCCTGATTCACCAACCCAAAGATTTCCCATTTCATCTTTCAAGCAAACTGCTGTGTGTCCAGCAAATGCACCAGTTACCCATTTCTCCAATGTCTCAAATCCACCCCATCTGCCACGAATCTTTGACACAGCCAGAAAATCACCGGAATGAACATCTTCTGGCTTGATAGTTGTACGCCAAGGCTGAGGACGTTTCTCAAACGTAGCACCCATATGCTTACTTAAAAAAGCTAAGTTAGCACTCTGGCCCCATGCAGTGTTAGAGAACAGAGGTAACACATCTATCAAAGAAAGCATGGTCCCCAGCATCCCTGATGGCATGAGAAACACAGAGACACCATGCTGCTTCACCTGCGCCATGATCAAAAAGGAAAATCACACAATGCATTTGAGTACTCAAATTGTAAAATTCAAACAAAAAAAGAAAAAGTTATAGCCTACATATTCCATCTCTGCAGCCTCTTCCCACGAATCAAATTTCAACGTATGCTCCCGAGAAGCAAAATAGTAATCCCAAGTGACCCTGTATGGCGTTGCAAAAACATAAAGATCCATACAGGTCCAACTATGTGCACCAGATGTCTGAAAAGAAAAGGTACATTATCATTAGCACTTCAACTACCTAAATTATCAATCAATACATCCCTCAATTCTCACGCAGTAAGCTACACATAATAAAACAACAATAATTAGATCAACACTAAGATAACAGAAATTTAAACACAAAGAATTTAGGTCTACTTTTTAACCAACTTCTATTAGCAAATACGCACTTCATAACAGTAAATAATATCCTATAACAGTCAAATAAGGACAAAATCAAACTAATCAAGCGGAAAGGTATAATACTTTAGCATTAGTTATTAAAACCAGAGATAACTAAACTCAAATTAAGGTAAAAAAATCAAACCTTTAAATAGAGAACACCACCACCCAAACCAGACTCGCTCCGATCACCTTCGGTGAAATCAAGTCGAGCCTCGTTCTCGTAAAAGCAAGCTCCTTTCCACTGAATAGTTCCATTATAAGGAGTCACCGACCCGACGTAGAATGGCAACAAGTCAACGGCGCTGTGGAAGTTGTTCAACACCGGCCACGAAAGCTGACGTGGCAACATCGGAAGCACGTCATTAACCCGAAAAGGCACCTTCAGAGAGTGACCGGAATTGGAAACAAATCCTAACCCTAAGAACAGCAAAACTAATACCGACGCCGACGGTGACGGTGTTCGTGTAGTTCTCGACATCGATCGGGTCGGGTCGGAGTATTCTCAACTTAGGGATTTTGACGGCGGTTGAGGAGTCCGCGTAGCTTCATTCGGGTTACCAGATTGGGGTTGGTTTGAGAGACCGAAACTGCTTTTTCTTTCGCAGGATTATCCAACAGACTGGGTTTTCCATTAAAATTGTTTGTCATATTTATTAAATAAAAGAAAACGTGGCAGAATCATGATGGGACACGTTGTCCGGAGAATGTTCTTCACTAAGATTCGCTTAATATGCTCGTAGCTAACCTTTTCGTCAACAGTTACCAAATAAAGCTCCAAAAAATTACACTTGCGATTAATTCAAGAGAGGAACATTCTAATTAAATAACTTATCGTTACCGAAATAAATCAACAATGGGGCTCTAGTTAAGGAGTTTATATCTTTTGTCCAATATTACGGTATCTTATTATATCCAATAAATCTCAACTATTTATTTATGTTGATCTTGCATGTGACCTACGTGGGGCCCGCAAAATAAATAGCTGAAATTTCATGAGACAGAATAAGACAGAGTAAAACTAGACAGAGGATCTAAACATCCAGCTAGGGACGACAATAGGCCGGATGTAAAAAACAATATCATTTTATTTTTATATATAAAGGTTGAGTTTCGGGTTGGATAAGTTGGATATTCTAAGCGCAACGTAAAGCTTGATCAATCCAAACTTGATTTGTTGATGTTAGGTCAGACTCGATCCTATTCACTATTCTTAATCCCAAATGCCAATGCTTTAAAATTGAGAAGAAAAATATGCATTAAAAAGTTGATATTATATTGAATCTAATTGATACATGACAACTTATATAAATACTATTAAAAGAAAAAAAAAGACATTGTCAAAATGATTTACGTCAATAATTTTATAAAATGAATAGTTAATAGTTATTCAAAATTCACAAGATATAGAAAAAATCAAATTCCAAAAATTTTGTAACACTTTTTAACATTTTAGTTATAGTTAAGCTCATGGGAGCATCTTTCTTGATAATTTTTTTGCGATGTTTCTTTCAGGACGACAGAGTCTTCATAGCTCTATGCTATCCGAATAAAAAGAAGAAGAAACTTTCAGGGAGATTCTAATTCATTGCTACAAAGTTATTCATGAAAAGTGTAAAAGGACAATTGAAGGATCCAACTTAGTTACACAACATTATTTAACAATCCTAACTTATACCATTTGGACATGACCTAAATAGAGCACTATCTTTCACGACCATCGACTTCTTAAAAGGATTCAATTGAATCTATAAGGTTGATAAAGAAAGTCTATCTTGAGTGTTATTCTCTCTCTATCAAACCTCCATCAAGCCATTGATTTAGCAATTAATTATAGTAGTTGACTATATCTTTGAGCTTAATTTACTACCTTATTGTTGTACTCTACACTTTATATTTTCTTACACCTGATCAATGGAAATCAATGAAAATACAGAACATTTACATGGTATCAAAGTTGTAAGTCTCTTAACCGAGCAAGCCATTTTTTCCTTCCCCATGAATTCTTGAACCACCAACACTTCCTCCATTGTTTCGGCCATCACAATCACACCCTCCTCCACCTTCTCTTCAAGCCTTCCAATTGTTTCCCACCAATTACCATTGAAACTAAATTCCACTAATTATCTATTATGGAAAACACAACTTTCCACGTTGTTGCATGTCTACAATTTAATGGGACATGTTGATGGCTCTCTTCCTGCTCCATCACCATAGATAGACGACAAACCAAACCCCGAATATCTCCTTTGGCTTCATAATAACCAAATTGTTTTTAGATAGGTTGTCAGTTCAATCTCTGAATCTCTACTCCAACAAATTGTTGGTGCTGATACTGCCACAGACTAATCAAAGCCGCAATAGACATTCTTGTGACAGAGGTGGCAGAAACAGTAATGATCGTGGCTCTCAAGGTAACTCAAGATACACTCATAAGTCAGGCTATTCTCATACTAGCAATGCTCGTCACAAGTCATCATACACTCGTAGTACCTCCTGAGATAGACAATCTCTTGATATGATAGATTTTGTTTGTCATACTTGTAAGTTGTAATGGTATTGGCCACTTCTCTCGCCAATGCCCAACTAATAGGAACTTTTTTCCACCAATGTCTCACATTGCTACCACCTCATATCAAAATTCAAACAACAACTGAACAGTGGACTCAGGAGCAACTCATCACCTTACTTCAAATTTAGACAACTTGGCTATTCACTTTGAATATGATGGTCCTAAAGAAGTCACCATTCGTGATGGTAATACCCTTCCCATTTCTCATATTGGTCACTCTATTGTAGTGTCAGCAAATACATAAATTACCTTTTCCTTTGTCTAATCATAACGTTAATACGACTCTTAAATTAATATGT
>JAOTAZ010000001.1:3657742-3673130 GCA_025629785.1 Erythroxylum oxycarpum | reverse complement strand
TTTTTTGCTAATTTTTATATGTCAGGATTTTTTTAGCAACTTTTGAATAACACAGGGTTATTAAGGCAATAAATTCCCACTTAATCTGTTCCGCCTGTCAATAAATCTTTTATATATTATTGATGAGAAGTAACATAAATGTTATATTAACATAATGATTTATATGTAACATAATCGTACTTTAGCCTGCTATAATAAAAGGAAAGCTCACTTTTTTCAGTTGTCATGTAGTTCATTGAATTTATACAAAAAAACCAACTACATCATCACGTACTTCTGCGGTTCGACTTTACTAGCTTCGCTTTGAATGATTAATTGAATAATTCCTCAAAAAAGTATCCATCAGAAAAGAAAAAACAAAACGCATGCACATGCCAAAGATCTTATTACTTTTGTCATGGATAGTGGAGTGACTGGACAAGCAAAAAGAGATTCGAATAGAAAGTAGACGATTTAGTAATAATCCCTATACTTCTGCCTGATTGGATTTCCCAGATTTTTGAAAGATTCAAACCTAAATCTTTCTATTGCTTCAGTGGTTAACAAGTATTACGCATGCAATTACTTGTTGGCTTACAGAATAAGTTAAAGAAGACCGCGTTTTGTTGTTAATTAATGCCTATCCAATAACTTATTTTAACCATAAAATTAGTAATTATATAATTATACTTTTTATTTTATATGGTGGAATTCAAATCTGAAACAATTACAAAAATTTAATAAATATTAGTTGACATACAAATAACCTTTTTATTTATAGTAAATAATAAGATAAATAATAGTAACTTTTCTTCTAGCTTTACTCATTTTAAAAACAATTTAAATTACTTTAAGTCATTAAAATTATTTTATGATATTAAAATTATTTTACATTTTATTATACTCCCATTAAATAATTTTAATAAAAAATATTATTTATTTTTTTAAAAGCTGAAAACTATTATTAAAATTGGATCAAGGCAAGTATACAGTCATATAGATTGTTATTTTCTAAATGTACAACAGTATGTCATATGACATTATTTATAGAAATAATTTGACGATTGATATATCAGCTCTTAAAAGAGGCTCAATCCTCACGAATACATACTAGTACCATTCTTTGATTAGGTATTAGTACTATTTGTGTTTACGTGTTTGGTGAAAGAAAGAAGATCCGAAGCTCTTATGATGTTGTTACAAGAAACATGAAGAAAAGACAACCCAAATCTCAGTGTTTTCAACGAAGTAGATGTCAAATCTCGAATGTTATACGGAATTAACGATACATTTCCAATATTTTATTGGAAGTGTTTGGTATTTTTGCACTGTTATAGCCCACGATTCTCGTTCAACCTTAACGCATGATCTTATCTGATCCATACAGGTAATTCAGTTGGTCGGCCGTAGCTATCAACATGAACATGCATGTAAATCCAACGGCCATCTCTTGGCACCTAAAGTTTCCTGCCAAGTCGTGGTTAGAATTCTGCGGCTACGTGTCGGATAATTTTATCCTTTCTCATAAAATTGAACAATTATTAATTATATTTTTTAGTTTTTTATAAATTATCGGCTAAATTACGTAATCTGATTTAGATAAAGATAATAAAGTGGCTTAATAAATGATCTAAATTAACAGGTCAAAATTTGAGTAAAAAATAGATCCTAATTTGTGTGAACCAAACTCATATTTGTCTTGTGATGGGGAAGTTCGACATGTAAGCTACATATAAAGGTTAAGGTCTCCTACAGTTGCTAATATCAATCGTAGCATAAGGATTCTCTGATTCGTTAAGAGAGCTTACGTTTTGAGAAAATCATAGAAAGACGTTACCGCATCCTAAAGAGGAGTTCCTGTGAAGGCAAGTGTGGATTCACCCATATTTCGGCTTGAAGTTATGGAGACTTTACAGCTCGTTTGAAGTTATGGAGACTGAAATCAAGTATTTTTCTCATTTCTTCGTTTCTTGATCTTTCACATTCGATCCTGGATACGTAACTAAGATACCATTACGTATTACAGTGGTATCAGAGCAGTGACGTGATTGGGTAGTTAAAAATGATGATTTTTAAGTTTTCTCTCCATAAGAGTTTTAGATATTTAACTTTTGTTTCTCGATTTTTTTCTTGCTTTTTATTGCATGAAATGAGTATATATGTGTTTAGCCTTAAGAAACAGGGTGAAACAGAGCTTGAGAGTGCAAAAAACAAGCCCAAAACTCACCAGAATCGTCATTTTCTGGCAAGGACGACGGACGACGCACAGTACAGCCCCGAGAGGCGGTATGTCTGGCCCATGCATGCCAAACACATGATCGACAAGTAGGTGGATAGTGTCGCGTCACGTGTTACACACGCCATCGGATAAGCGCGTGTGGACGCGCGTCTGGGGCGTGCTATTCACTGTTGAGACGTGTTGCTGGGTGACTCGTACAACACATGCATCACGCTCTCTAAAGACGTCAGCACTATAGTGTATTGATGTCACGCAGTGTTGACGTCAACTATACGGGCATCTACAGTAATTTGAAAAAAAATACAAAAATTTTAGATTTCCCGTAAGGGTACCCTAGGGTGTTTTGGGTCCAAGAAATTCATAAAGCTAAATTTTCCATTTTTTGGATTTATTACATTAGTAATAAATTAAAGTTTAACTTCAGGAAAAGGAATTAAGGCGTTTTGAATCCGATTTCGAGTAAATTTTCATGTTTCGGACATAACATGAGGTAGATACTTCAAGTTTTCATGACTCGAGTCTCATGTTTAGTATTTGTGATCACATGATAGTTACTCAAAAAAGGAATTGAGATATTCTTAAGCCATTTTTTAGTGAATTTTCATGCAAAGAACTTGTCATAAGAGAGATACATGGGGTTCTCATGTCTCAGGTGATCGGTTTAGTGTCTAGTGATGGACGATAATCGCTCTACTGAAAATTTTCCTTTGCCATTATCTCAAATAAAGTTTTCAGAGAATGTCTTCAACACAAGTGTGTGACAATGAGACTATGCATTCAGATTTTTTCATTTATTGATGTTTCATTGTCATATATCATATGCTCATAAAGAATGTGAGCATAACATAAAAATGTATCTCTTGTGTTTGTAGACTTTTGAGTGCTGATGAAAATGTAGTCACCACAATGGCTTTTCGAGTTAGTATTGTGAATTGTTTTGCTTACACGTTAGGGGATGTCTCTAGTCTCATATTTGATTATACTGCCCACAAGTGTTGGCCTTACATAAGATTTTGAGATGTACATAAAGGCATTGGATAGAGAAAAGTCATTGCTTGAATGATCTATTCACCCACAAGTGGTAGTGATATGAGAGTTGATAGTTTGTACTCTGATTGCTTTTATATGAAGGTCTAGTTGCCTACATTTTGTATTCAGCCCACAAGTGTTTCATAATATGTGTGAACAGATTCTCAGAAAAGTTACTATTTAATGGCTTTGAGTATCGTTGTTGTCCTACATTTGTGCTTATTTAAACATTATCATTTTACAGACACCTTTCGATCAACAAAATTAATGTCACCATTGAAATCCTGACCGGTTTCAATACAAAGAAGTGAACAGACAATGTATTGAATAATATGGAGATAGCTAAGGTTGATATGGTCATACGGATGAATAGGTCATCTCCATCTACATCCATGAGCTCGAGAGCTCATAAAGCAGCCTATGAAGCCTGGGATCAGTTTAACAGATTATTTCTGATAACTATTAAGAGATTCATACCTGACCATCTGCTTAGTAGACTTTCAGACACAAATATAGCGAAGGAATTTCATGGAAATGTCTTCCAAAGGTACACAGTCTTACCTAATGTTAAGACAAGTGCCTTAACGAAAAAATTATTCTCCATGAGGCATACAGGAGAAATGGGAGTAATGGAGAACATATCAAGAATGATTCATCTTCATAGTAGATTGAAGATGTTGAATATTCCTCTCCCTGATGTCTTCATTGTTTACCAGACTCTTAATACACTCCCTCCTGAGTTTAGTAATCTGGTGATGGTATATTACTCACTGGATGAGGAATGGGACTTCAACACTTTGATAGCCCACTGTGCTGCTGAGGAGGAAAAAACTCAAGTGTGCTACTCATACAGCCCTCAAAGCAACTAAAGGGAAGGCAAAGATGAAGTCCGCTAAGTTCAAAGGTAGAAAGTTCAAATCTTCTCCACATGCTGATATTGGTCAAACCAATGCTGGTAAAGGTCCGCATGACATAAAGAAGCCAACATATTAAGGCTAGAAGGAAAGACTGTGATCATTAGGTAACTCATTGGCTTATTAATTTATGAATCTAATTTGCAATATTCGCATTAAGTATTTGGTGGCTATATAGTGGAGCATCTGATCAAGGTGCTTCCACAATGTAGGGGTTCATATCCAGGATAAAGCCAAATAAAGGGAAGGAGAAACTAATGATTCACAGCAATGAAGAAGTAGAAGTAATATCTATGGAGAATGTATGCGCTGAACTTTGTAGTAAGGTTCATTTGAGTTTTACACGACACATTTTATATGTGATATTTTAATCAATTTTGGACAAAAAGGGTTAATCTTTTGTATTTAATGCTTTTGTTGTACAGTTGTTGTTTAATGAAAAACATAATGGTACAACTTGTAAGGTTCCGATCATACATCTCATAAATAATATATATCAAATATATATAGTGGAAAATAAAGCAAAACCTCAAAAACCATATCTACTAATGCATATAGATATAAAGAAACAAAACATGAAATGTAACATGTTTACATACTTTTCTGATGATCTCCTTTGTTCTTTAATCTTCTCTGCGTTGGGTTATCGTAAACCGCAACGATCAATGTAGATCATCTCTAATGAAAGTCCAAATGAAGATAGAAAGATAAAACTTCACTAGAAGATTGCTAGAGTTCTTTCTTTGTGTTAGCAAAGACAAGAACTTTTGTGAGAGTTAAGAAAGAACCTTTCTTTCTATTTTTCTTTTTCTTGTGTCTTACAGAAGATGCATGAAAATGATGATTATTTTCTGCCCTTTTTGGCCTCCCATAACCCCCATCATTAATGGGAAGTTAATGGTCATGAATAGCATGTATTAATGAAAATTATGAGAAGTTAATGACCACAAATAGCATGCATTAATGGAAGTTTTAGGAAGTTAATAACCAAATTGGCAGCCAATAACATTTGTTTCTAATCCATTCCATGCAATATTTTCTACCATGATCACATCGTGATACAATCCTGAAACACTCTATCATATCTTGAATCACCATTCAAGACCATTTTACTCAACCTTCGGATCTCCTATATATGTGACCCATTTAGTTCCCAGTTATATTGGCCATTTGAATTAACACTTAATTAAAGTAAGTCAAGAGTAATATCTAACAACACGTCATGACCCCCAATTGACTAGAAAGTCAGTGGTTTGACTACGAGCCCTTTCATACACGAAGTTGCATACAATTCGTCATTTCACCATCTATACCCCACTTGGTTCAGAGTATGGTCAAAGTGATAACTCCCACTAGACTGGCTACGTCACATCTAGTCCAAGTGATATTAGATCTTATCCTGAGGATCTCATTACTCTATGTATCATTGAAGATTCTCTTTATGACATATATCTACTCTAGTCAGAGACTTCCTAATAATGACCCCGACAAGAGGTCATGGGTATCATCTCCTTCTATCAGGAGTAGTGAATCTTTTATTAGCTACTCAATTACTTCCGAATACCCCAAGCTGTACCTAATCACCACCTTATGAGTAACCCCTAAAAAGCACCGATGAATGAAGTCAAAACACAAGATCAGTATCTGAGATATCTTTGAGCATGTCAAGTCAAAGGATACTTACACCGTTGTTATGATGAGACTATCATTGACACTAGAATAGAATATCCATATTATTGTCTCATAGTAGGCAAATCCATTATACTGACTACCCTTAGTAAGCATCTATATGTTAACTCTAAATAACTTATGTCTACAGCTTATGAGATCCACTGCTTGATCCAATCAAGAAGTATAACATTCGCTAGTCTATTCGGATTAATAATATCCTATCTCATTAATCCTATGACTAGGGAAAGTTTAGATACTAACAAAATTACACATGATAGGAATCTAATTATCGTGATCTCATCTCGATTTCCTCCATATTATGTTTTGTATCAAGGACATCATTAAATCAATTTAAGATCAACATCAAATCCATAAACATATGAACATCGAAATAATGAAAAAATGTCTTTATTAATCCTAAAATGACTTGTACAGTAAGTGTTAAAGGTGATTGCTTTTAAAGCACTTGTCTAACACAACTTTCTTGTCATATGGTTTGTATAGAATGTGCCTTACCCCAAATTAGACATATGCTTCTTTTTATCTTGCCAAACAAGTTATGAAATGAAGAATCCTAATGAATGAGAAGTCATACATGGTGTGGCATAAAATTTTAAGACACATTTCCAAAGCTAGTGTTGAGAGATTGATTAAAGAAAACATTTTTTAATTTTAGATTATAATGATATGAGAATATGTGATGACTATTATAGGGGTAAGTTGACTAATAAGGATATTGGGGTCAACTCATGCTTTTGACTTTTTGAGTCTGATACATAAAGATATCGGTAGACCTTATATAATTGCATTGTGTAATTCTAAATGTATTTTGATATTTTTTATGTTTATTCCCATTACAGTCATGTATTCTTGCTTAAAGACTGAAGGTTGAGAACAAATTAGAAAAATTCATCAAGATAGTCAGATTTGACCGTGGAGGAGAATATCATGGCAAACATTATCTTTCAAGACTTTAAAAGGCCCGTTAGCTAGATATTTGGAATTAGTTGAAATAGTGACTTAACTCACTCTACCAAGTAGTTTAGAGCAAAATGGTGTGTTGTCGAAAGGCATAACTGTACCCTAAAGGACTGGAAGAAGTCGATGCAGAACAGGGTTATTCTTCCTGATTATCTAAAAGTTTGGAAACTTAGCCTTACACACATTCATATATGGGGCTGCCCTATTGAGGTAGTATAATCCTTATAAGAAAAATTTCATGCTCGTTCCGTTCTTTGCTATTTAATAAAATATCTCGACCACTTTAAGGCTACAACTTTTACTGTATAAAAGGTGAGACTAGAATAGTGGAATCACAAACAGCTAAGTTTTCATAATACGATGTTTATAATAATGGTGGGCCCTTTGAACCTTCGAATGATAGCAAGGTGGATACTACAATTATTATATACCCGCTACTTATATATTTAGATTCGGTGGAATTAGGTCTTTATACCATGCCTGTATAGGAACATGAAACCATAATGCATACACATAGTTCCTAAGAGTACAAGATCTAATGTAGTTAAGGAAATCCACTAGAGTGAGACGACCTACTATCGCATCTAATTACATAGTCTATTAGGTAAGTAGGACTATGATATTAGACATGTTTCGAATCTAGTTACTTTTACATAAGTTTTTTCTAGACCAAATGTGGATGTTTGGTGAGATGCAATGATTAATGAGATACAATCCATGAAGCATAATAAGGTATGAGAGCTAGTTGATTTACAATAGAATTCCAAACTCGTCAGTTGTAAACGAAGTTTATAGACCTAAAGTATTTCAAGATAGAGTTTAACAACTTAATAGGCTTGCTCAGTTGCCTAATGGTTCACTCAGGGAGAAAGGTTAACTTTAATGTTACCTTTTCTCCTATATCCTCGTAGGATACATTTTGAGTAATTATGGCAATTGTAGCTCATGATGATAAAGAGTTACATTAGATGGCTGTTAAAACTGCTTCTCCGAATAAAGACCCTTATAAAGAGGTTTGTATGAAATAACCTGAAGGGTTTCAGGATCCAGATAGAACTGACATGGTTTGCGTGTTATACAAATCAATATATGGTTTACTTCAAACCTCCCAAAAGTGATACCTTAAATTTGATGAGGTTTTGACCTTTTTCGACTTCATAGAAAATATAGTTAAAAGATGCTTGCACTATGAGGTCAAGGGGAGCAAAATTATCTACATATTACTACATGTGGATGATATATTGCTCACGTCAAATTACTTGATATATAAGGTTAAACAACTTTTGGTCAAAAACTTTGACATGAAGGACCTTAGCGTAGCATCTTTTGTCCTAAGTATTCAAATTCACTAGGACAGATCTCAACACTCATCAAGCCTCTCACAAAGTGCATACATTAAGTATGCGTTACAAAGGTTTAATACGGTTAACGGTAAACCTGTCATAGTACCTATCTCTCATATTGAGAGATAATCTTTGACACAGTATCCAAAGAATAAAGTAAAGAGAGAGGTTATGAGGAATATTTTGTATTTTATTATGGTTGATAGTCTAATGTATGCTCGACTATGTACTAGGCAAGACATTGCATTTACTGTTTGACTGTTTGGTCAGTATTTGGTTAACCCATAAGTAGACCATTGGAATGCAATCTAGCGAGTGTTGAGATAAGTAAAAGGAATCAAGGATTATACGTTGACATACAGAACAATCAACAGACTAAACCTCGTAGGAAATGTAGATTCAAATTTAGTTATGTGTCCAGATGATTGAAAGTCCACTAAAGGTTACAGTTTTAAGTTTGTAGATAGTGCAATGTCGTAGAAGAGTGTCAAGTAGACACGAATGACTTCCTTGACCATGCATGTAGAGTGTGCTAAGGGGCTGCTTCATAGACAGTTTAACTCAGAAACTTAATTTCTGTGTTGTCTGTAGTTGATTCAATGGTTAGACCCATTTGGTTATACTGTGGTAATCTTCTTACTGTATTGTTTAATAACAATAAAGAATATTGTTGGGTCTTAGCATTTAAAGGTCAATTATTTGGCCATAAAAGAGTTGATACGAAAAGGTGAAATTAAGGTTTGGAGCGTTTAAAGACTAAGAAAAAGCTTGTCAGTCCTTTAACTAAAGGAGTTCACCCACTTGTGTTTGTGACACAAGCATACAATATGGGTGTTTTGACGTTCTTAGACACTGTTAGTTAGGAGATCGTTATGTTTATTCCATGTACATTTGTACATTTTGATGTATTATGATAATATGATGGCTCATCGATAAAGATTATTATCGCTTATTCTCAGTAATACGTGTTATCATACATTGACATAATACGTATGAAAGTCTTAAGATTTGTGTCAATCTTAAGCATTTAAAATTCATTGGGCATATATACAAATTACCCTTGTACCTGTGTCATTTAAATGCATACAGTTTTATACGGATATCCATAAAGTTTTACATGAGCAAGGGAGATATAAGTTTTTTATCTTATAAAGGTTCTCTAATGCAATTTAGCATTCTATTGGAAAACATAAAGATTTTCTCTAATGTAGTTTAGCATTTGGTGAGAGGAAACAAGTTTTCTCTAATGTTATTTAGCATTCGGTGAGAGAAAACATGATTTCTATAATGCAATTTAGCATATGTGATTTAGCATAAAGTTAGAGAAATCGAGACCTACAAACGAAGATGATATAATTTAGATCATAAAGGTATCATCCTAGTTTGCCACACTCCATTTTCCCATTCATGTTAGTGAGGCATTAGGTATACGTGATTGTATTGGATCTATGTTGCACATGAAACATGCATTTGATACTTTTCGATATTGAAAGCCTTGTAGGACAGAATGTTGAACTTTCGTTATCTTTGAATCAAATGTTCTATTTTTAAACTTAGTCGACTAATTCAATAACGTGGCGTAACCGAGTTTTTAAATTGTTTTTAAACTAGAGTCAAAATTGCAATTAATGCTTGTCCAAGGGAGATAATGTTGGATAATTTTGTCATTTCTCATATAGTTAGACAATTATTAATTGCATTTTTTGGTTTTTTAATAACTTATTGGTTAAGTTACATAATTTGTCTAGATAAAGATAATAAAATGTTCAATAAATGATCTAAATTAATGGGTCAAAGTCCGGGTGGAAAATAGATGATAATCAGTGTGGACCAGACCCATACTGATCTTGTGATGGAGAAGCTCGGTATGAAAGCTATATAAGTGTTAAGGTCTTCTGCAGTTATTGATATCAATCGTAAGTTTAAAGATTCTCTATCATGTTAAGAGACCTTATGTTTTGAGAAAACCGTAGAAAGACTTTACTCGCATCCTAGAGAATAGTTCCCTTAAAGGTGACAGTAAATTCACGTTTGTTTTAACTTCAAAAAGCTTATTTGAAATTATAGAGACCGAAATCAGGTTTTTTTTTTGTCTAAATCAGGGTATCTACCGGTAGATCTAATGACTAATTCCCTTGTTGGTTTGTAAGCACCTTATACGGTGAGACAGCTGACTCAAAAATTTAAGAAAATCAGGTATTTTTCACATTTCTTTGTTTTTTGCTCTTTCACGTTCGATTCATGATACGTAACTATGGTACCCAACATATTACAATATAAGTCTATGACTATGACCACCGAGCTAATTACAATTTGGCCTTTTGATTATCGAGTAAAGTATCCATTTTTTAAACTGAAAAAGAAAAGGCAAGCTGGACTAAATTTAACAGTGGGCACGAAAGATTCGTTTTGACAAAAGGAAATATGTACTCATTAATTTATTAAGACCTCCTTTTCATCTAGAGTCTATACTTAGGGTTGTTTTTATCTTTGGCTCTTTAAGATTAAAAGGTCAATCATTTCTTAATTGGTCCCTTTCAAATCTTAGCTACCCTCTTCAAATCTTTAGGGCCTCTAGATGGGGCAAACGGTTTTTCTTAGTTTACATGAATGTATGAAACTTGGGGGCATTATTAATGAATCCCGTATAAACTTTAGGAAAAAAGATCCAAATTATTTTTAAATTTTTCATCAAAAATTTTATTAAAAACCTAAAAAATTATCAACTAAATTATAAATACATATACTTATTAATAAAATATAACATACAACGGGCTCTTACTAAATTAAATAATATATGCTTGTAATTTAATAGATTCTCTTCCAAAAGCTTGGAAATTTTTATCCACAATCCCTGCCTCGTAGGTCCCTGTGACTGTTTTATAGGCGGAACAGATCTTCTCTTGTGGTTGTGGTTGAGATTGGATGAAACATGGGTAATTAGATCCGATGATCTCGGTTGTTCACGGGCGTAGGGTATGCATAAAAGGTCTACTACTCTTATAGCAATCCTAGCTTCGTACGTCGTAAACAATATTGCTATCAGTCTAATCCAATCAACCTATTCCCGTAGCATCTTATCTTCTTCGAGACCTTTACTTCAAATAGAGCGTTAGAACTTACAACAGCATATGTAGTTGTAGGGACAGCATCCGAGAATTGTTGATTGGTTTGTTTGAAGATAAAATGGAATTCCTCGCCATCCGTCTACTAGAGGCCCATGTATTTCCTGAATCCAACGCATTTCGAAGATTCAAGTCAGACCTGACGGCAGATGATGTGACTGTGACAACATAAGCATCAGTATACAAGTGGGCTTAGCAGGTTGTTTTGCTTTACATGGTATTTAATTACTGTGCGGAGATTTAGTTGAATCAAACGACAGGATACGGCATATGCTGTACAATAATGTGTATAGATCATAGAGAGAGGAAAACCAAACCAATCTTCATTGAAAAGATCAATAATGTATTATTAAAATTGACAGAAAAGTACCGATGATAACGAGGATAATTTAAGGTTACTTGAGTGTGTTTAAGTACTCGCCAAATCTTTTCATTCCTAACCTGTCGTGTCTGGTTCTGCAAATGATAGATTAGCACAGTTGCCAATGCTTTTATCTGGCTTCTCTCTGCCACCAAGCATTTATTTAACCATCCTTTGAGTGCCGACCCTACCTATCCAACTATTTGGTCAAGGCCTTAGTTTAGAAAAAGTATGAAATATTAATTTAATAAACCATATTTTGAACTATTAATTTAATAAATCATGTTTTAGATACATAAATATGTTTAATTATAACTCCATAATTTATTTAATTAATTTTAAATTGTAAGATATAACAGAATTTTTAATAAAAATCTCAAAATGGTTGTTTTTTGTTTAATACAAACTTACAAGAGTAACAATCTCAAAATGGTTGGTGTTATTGGCATACGCATGATTTTCCAGCATTAAGATATCATGTTGTCTAGCTATATATCCAAAGAAATACGGAAATACAAAGTTCTTGTTCACATGGATATTTCGACCAAGAACATTTCGTTTTGTCAAAGATAAGAATCTGGATAGGACATTTCTTGGAACTGGATAAGATGTAAATATGTAATAGACATCTGAAAAGAAATGGCATCCATCGACGAATGATTTTGCAAATCACATTGTATAATATTCTAGACATTAACAAGCTCAGAGTATCATACGATGCACATTATTCATATCACTCTAAAGATTGCCATAATAATATTTTATATACTTAATCTCAATTATTTGATATAGGAATTTTTTATGTCCGTTCCTTTATTCTAATTTTATTTTCACTTTTAAAATAATATTATTTTAAATTTAAAATATGATTAAAATAGAATAACAATACAAAAAAACTTAAAGTCTAACAAAGCTTTTATTAAAATTTATACTACAAATTATAAATTTATAAATTATAATTAAGCATACTTCAAAATTCAAATTGCTAAAAACTTTATAAATCTAAAATTTATTGATCTTTTTTTAATTAGTTAAATGAAAAATGTTCACGAGTCAACAAAACGCTAGGGCAAGCTATTGATTATTGTCTACTTTTTGGAGCCGGCGATCCAAGTCCAACGGATTTTGACGGCGGGGTCCTCCATTGACTGGTTCAGTCAAATCTACTTAGGGTTTGACCAAAATGTCACGGAACACGAGATATAGATACGTTGGAGCTTGTGCTTTCGTTTTTGATGTGAAGATCGCACCAAAGTGGATTTTCAGAATCTCAGCGTTATTATGGATACATTTATGAGGATCGATTAATAGCACACTCAATCTATGATGTTTGAGGTTTGAAGTTCTTCAAAAAATGACGCCCTCCTTTTGTTTCCTTAATTGCTACTTTTCGACGGGTAGAACCTTTATGCAATATTTTAGTTAACTGAATTTGAAACTGTTTATGTAATAGTTTAAAGGGACAGAAACAGGGGCCTAGGTTTAGGCTCATTTGGTTCTTATGACTTGTAGATCTATTAACTATCATACTGGTTCCTTAATTTGAATAAATTCATTATATATTACATGGGCACTTTTGGTTATTCTAACAATTTCCCGCTCGACTTATGTAACGATTTGATGATTCAACAATAAAATTTTAAGTGCACATCGTTCTTTACTTGACTTAAGAAGATCGGATTATGTTGATCACAAATGATATAACATAATTTCTTCTATTTATTATAAGAAACTTAATTCATCATATTTTAAGTGACCTAACATATTTTAATTAGAATCAATCCATTATATATTAAACGGGCACCTTTAATCTTTTTATATTTTTAACTAGGATATCTATCGGTGAACTCAGTAATTAATTCTTTCGCTGATGAGAAAGAACCTTACGAGATGAGCCCTAATTTAAAGATTTAAAATTATTCCATACCTAAAATTAAGGATCAAACCTCTCTTACCACTCAACCACGTCCGTTGGATTCGGGCACCTTCTATTAATCTAACATATTAAGGAATGAAACTACGTATATATAAACACAAAAGTCGACTGGCAAGAAAGTAAAGATTTGATTTTGAGAGAGAGTGAGAGAGGACACCCTAGATCGACTGAGACAGGTGGGCATTACTATTTTCTATTACTATGCTCCGTTGCATTTCTTGACTTTAGATGGTGATGTAATAGTATTTAAGGAAAGCTTTGCTCAAGAGCCAGGAGAGCAGATCCTCTTCGTTGAATAAAAGTTCCGTTGTTAATTTGTGCCAAAGATTTGAGCTTGCTACTCTGTTGGCTATGTCTAGAAATAGTGTAGCTTCGATGCGGTGGCGTTCGGAGATGATTGATGACATGAGCCTCTCGCTTTCCGGTGATCATGATGACGTTCATGTTTTGGCAGTTGATGATAGCCTTGTTGATCGCAAGGTCATCGAACGGTTGCTAAAGATCTCGTCTTGTAAAGGTTTGTGTTGTAATTGTGGGAAATTTTGGATAATGGATGTGTCTATTTAAGTGGGATTCTGATTGAATTTGGTTGTTTGGAGTTTTCAGTGACTGCAGTGGAGAGTGGAATCAGAGCTCTTCAGTTCCTTGGATTGGATGGAGAGGAAAGGACGTCAGGAGATGGCCTAGACGTAAGTGTTCATTGAATGATTCTTTAGAAACTTAAGCCCTTTCTGATTTGATGATTAATGGGTTTTACAGAGCCTAAAGGTTGATCTGATCATTACTGACTATTGTATGCCTGGAATGACCGGTTACGAGTTGCTCAAGAAGATCAAGGTTCAAAATTTTGTAGTCCCTCAATATTCAAATCTAAACGAACTTATGAATGTAAAAAATACGTGATGCTAATAGTATTCTCTGCACTCTTGCAGCAATCATCTACTTTCAGAGAAATACCAGTAGTGATCATGTCATCAGAGAACGTCATGGCTCGAATAGACAGGTAGGAGGTCAATTTCCCAGAACTTCTCTCTCTCATAACTTGAATTGCCACACACAGTGTCTGAAACTAGTTTCTGGGTCATTTGGTTTTGTATTGTTCAGATGTTTGGAGGAGGGAGCAAAGGATTTTATAGTGAAACCTGTGAAACTATCAGACGTGAAAAGAATAAGAGATTACATGGCCACCAGAGATATTCGAGCGAGAAAAGACGAGAAAGGCAGCAACTTTAACAGGAGGGGGAAGTCACACGATAGCTGTGAATTGTATGATCTTCCTCTGTCACCAGAGTCCAAGTCATCCTAGCCGTTGGCCACACCGTCCATATTGTCATCACCAGTGTCGTGTTCTGCGTTGGCGTTGGATTCTCTGACCATGAGGCTTAGAATGATTAGTTCCCAATAGATCATTACAGGACCATTTGTTTTTACGAAGCCTACATTGTAATATACGCAATTCACCGGTACATAAACAGTTTTTGTTGGCTCCATTTTTGTCTATATGTGATTTATTAACGTTTTATATGATTGGAAGGACAGTACTGCCCAAGGAAATTATTGTACCAAGAAACTGTGAGCTTCCAGGAATTGGTCCAATGGGATGTTAGTCAATGTTACGAATATCGTACCGGGCTCCGTACTGGATTGGTCTCTGGAACGGAACTGTATCGGTACCAGTCAGTACCGGGTACCGTTTCGGGATATTTTTTAAATTTATAAAATAGTCCCTAAATTTTTTAAAAATTGCAAAATAGTCCATATTGATATATTATACAGCTGTACTGTATACTTTACTAGTTTACTGTTTACA
>JAOTAZ010000001.1:3637712-3648529 GCA_025629785.1 Erythroxylum oxycarpum | reverse complement strand
AATAACTATTTTATAAATTTTAAAGATTTATTTAAAAATATATCTAGTATTGATTGATATTAAGATTGTATTATAATATAATAAAATTAGTACCAATTTTGATATGATAATTTTAAGAGTAACATGTGTGGGGATGTTCCTCATAAATGTCATTTTTGTTAAATGTAAAATAGGGATTGTGGATGGCTTTTTTAGATTTTCTCTGGTGCTCTCGATAAGGTTCTTCTTCGAAAGGTGTTCTTCTAGCTTCTTTTAATCATGGCTTCCATTTTTGTTCTTCTTGCTCTCCCTTACTCTTATTAATTTTTGATATATTTTTGGTGACTTTCTTATCCATACTCCTTCTTTTACAACCCCTTTCCTATTATACTTTACTCTTGCCTAGTTTGATTTTTTTTTGTGCACTCCTACTCCACTTTTCATTATACCTCCCCTCTAAGAAAGCTATGATATTTTTCCTTAATTTCTTTCCCGCCTTTAAATTAGCATTTTTAGTAATGGTAATTTGATCCCATAAAGCTTTAGTTTCTTTTATTTCATTTTTAAGTAATATGTCTTTTGTTCCTAATCGAGACCTAAGTAAAGACTTTGGGTTCCTCCTTCCCCTCTCTTTTTTTAATTCCTTATGTCTCTTTTTTCTTTTGCTTCTAAATCAACTTCTTCTCCTATCCTTATTCCTCAAAATTCATCCATTGTCAAGAAAACCTAAAGCTATGTATTGCATGATTCTTCATGCTCTAAATCTCTCTAGTTCTTGAAAGGATCCATCCCAGAGTTCCCCTTCTACAACCTGAGTGGAGCCTTTCCAGTGACTCCATGGTAGCCCTTCAATCGATATCTGACTCAACTGAAGAGTTCCCGTAAAACTAAGTCATTCAACTGTTAAATTTAAAAGTTAAAAGTGCAAAAAATAGTGATTTTTTTAAATAAAAATCCGATAGCATAACAACTACTTTTATAAGATTCTCAAGTTTCAAAACCTGGATAAAATGATTTAAAACACTTATAGTATTTCATATATTATCTCAACTTCTAGAATGGGACCTCAGGTCCACGTCATAAGAAACCAAAAATAAATAATTCTCAACATTTTACAATCCCAAAAATATTAGAAGATCACACTTTTAAACCTTTCCATAGTAATTTAAACCATATACACAAGTAACTAAGCCAATTTCATGAAAAACACATACGTAGCAAAAATGACACAAACATAACAACACTCGACAATACAACTAATTTTGCGGTGGGATCCTAGCTACTATACCACTTGTATGCATACTTGGGGTGGTTTATTTAAAAGCATAAAAATAGGGGTGAGCTAAACGAGCTTAATTAGTGTTAATCATTTTACTGAAAATGAAACCTTTCATAACAGCATAACTGAAATATTCCTATACAATAATAAAGCTTATGGTAAGATAATTGCCATAAAAATTCATTCGTTCATCATAAGATTTGGTAATAAAATAACACTTCATAAAACACAATTTCATTTTTCTGAATTACAGTTTTAAAATGCTTTTCGAAATTGATTTTATAATATAAAAGTTTCCATTTTCCTTAAACAATAAACAATGGTGGCAATAAGTTTTCTAAAAACTTTTATACTAAAAAAAGCCAACCATTAAGAAATGGTACATACGGTGCCTCGTAAATTACTTTTAAAAGAAATAGTGGCGGCATTATTGTTGTCATTAATTGTCTTACTCAACATAGCCTAACACTAATTTCTTTCCCAGACGATACGTTCAGCATAATGTCACAAAGCTAGTTCTGTATTGCTTACCCGTGACCAGTTAACCACTATTTATAGAGCTAGTTTTGTATTGCTTACCTGCGACCAGTTAACCACTATTTATAGAGCTAGTTTTACATCACTTATCCACAATAGGTTAATTTCTATAAACTGGTAGTTATAAAGCTGATACTGCATCGCTGACTCGTAATAAGTTTGGCTAGCAGTTTGACATAAAGTTAAGGAGTTAGTTCTGCATTGCTTACCCGCATCTGGTTAACTACTATTTACAGAGCTGGTTTTACATCGCTTACTTGCAATATATGAATCGCTATAAACTGATAATTATGGATCCTGTTCTGAATGGCTTAGTCGTAACAAGTTTGACTAGCACTTTATATACTCCATACTTGCAGAGGGCGACACAAACACTTTGCTAACTGACTCATTCTCTTTTTCTTTTTTCGCTAATAATTCTAGATGCCCTCCGACACTGCCATGCATGATCGAATATTCTGACCTATATAATAACTTATATAAAGCCTAGTAGTGTTCTATAGGCAAAAGAAACTCATTCATTTTCAATTCATCTTAGTTTCGAAATCAATTATTTTCAGCTCATACATTTTCAATTCATAATCAATCAATTTAACGCATAATTTAAAATTACATGTCATCAATTCCTTCGCAAAAAATTAAGTCATATAAAATAATTAAAATATGCTCACAATTTGCTAGTTTCCTTTTCACTACTTTGAAATCCTTTAGTTGGCTTTGTTTTTCGATTCGAAAACCTAATACAAATATATTTAACTCCTTAACAAATTTTTCAACCAAATACACCATAAACCATTTCAACTTCATTACTTTCCATATACATTCCATATATTAATTTTTTTCCAGTTAATAACATAACACTTCATTTAATAATTCCAATGCCACAGATATACTATGGTCATTACATTATAACCATACTTGTATACCCAAGATGCCCTTAAGGCTAAACTTAATATATTTTACATTAAACTTTCCAATTCAATTTCATTTGATTTGTAACACTTAAAACCAGTCCAAATTTCCTTCCATGACATTTTAATACACACATTTAAGCCATAAAATCTCATTAACAAGTTTTTTACATAATCATGCACCTTTGGCTAAAATTCAACCAAAACCAAAACCAAATCCAACTAATTCTTTTTTTTTCATTTCTTTACTTTATTAGCATCAAAACCATATTATGAATATTATAAAACATCAAAAATAGCATTTTGGATCATATCATACTAGAAACTCTAATAACAAAAAACCCTAACCTTAACCAATTCTTTCAAGCTTGATTTCTTGGTTAACTTTCTTGATTTCGACCTTCTACTCCATGGCAAGTCAAAAACCTCTTGATTTCTTGATCCCATTAAAAAACCCACAAAAACTAGTGGTTTAAGCTAGAAAAACTTACCACTTTTTCTTCAATCTCTCGGGTAAATGGATAAACATGTAGACTTGATCATGATTTCTCCAAATTCCACTCCGAATCCATGAAAAATTGGTTACCTCTTCTTCCTCTTCTCCTTGGTCGACGTTTCTCCATGATCTCTCTTCTTTTGTTTTTCGTTTTTGCTCTCTCATGACTACTCTCACGTTAACTCACCAAATGAAGCAACTTATGCCTTAATTCATGCTTTTTATATTCTTTAATGCTTTACACATTTCACTTTCTTATTGGTTATTTCTAATGACTCATCACACACACGTCATTCTCTCATTGGTCATCTCTAATAACTCATTACACACGTGTCATTTTCTCATTAATCATTAAGTGTGACATTAATCCATTAACACCATTTTATACAAAAAGACCAAATTGCCCTTTAATGAGTTTAATTCACCTACTAACTGAATTAAATTTCAAAAATATTTCACAACTATCTTATCATCAAATTGACCATGAAATACTCTAATTAGGGTCAATACTTATTGATTGGATGCTTTTAAAACTTTTAAATGGGTTTACAATCATCAATACTCATTATTTTCCCAAAAGGGCATTTTAGTCCAATAATTTTGGATTACCCAAATTCTATTCAAACAATGTCCGTTTTGACCCATTTCAATTCCTAAGGACTCCAATCTTAATTTCGAAGTTTGTCATTTTATTTTGAAATTTTTCGGAAGCTTTTTCGATTGTCTAGAAGAATTTTTAGATTGAATCCAGAAATCATTAAATGTCACCAAAATTGTCTGGATTTCATTCAAAAGTGTATTAAATCTCCAAAACACATTTTGGGGCTTTTAAAACTTGTTTGAACTCATTCTATGTCTTTTTGGAGTTTTAAAAAATTTTCTGAAAATTTTCCAATCGAGTCAAAAATTATTTTCAATCTATCTGTGATCTCCGTTATAATCTCAATAATATATTTAAACGCTTAAATTACTCTAGTATAATAAAAATAAAGCATACTTTATAAAATGCATAGACAACGCATCACATAGTACCATAATCAAAATAACATATTACAGTTCTTTCCTCTAACTACTAGAAATGGGCATCTTGTTATTGGTCCTCTTGGGGAGGTACTTAAGGATGGTTTGGCTAAATGAAGTTTATTGGTTTCTTTGTTGGCAAAAGACTAGCTTTTTTTCCACTTAATGCTTAGGATTATAAAACATGAAAACCCTTTGGTTTAGCTAATGTTCTTATCTCTAATAAAGATAACTTCATCTTTAAGTTTAACCCCACGTCGTCTGAAGTACAAAGAGTGCTTGAAAATGGTCTTTAGCATTTTAGTAACAAATATATTTTCTGCAAAGATGGCATCCTCGATATCAAGCATAGGAAAATACCTTTTAAAAGTAATTTTCACAATATTCTACTTAAATAATAGACAACTAATGGTCTAAAATACATATATACTTGTAGTGGTAAACCAAAGAGGATGAATTAGGTAACTTCTACCATTAAAGAATTAATTAAGAAAGTGTTTGAGTATTGAATGATGTTACTTAAACTTTACTAGATTTCATCTTACTAATGCAAATGAATGAAGATGGTGATTTATATAAGTTCACATTTAAGTTTCTCATAAAGGTCTAAAATGGAAACCCACCCGTAAAATCTTCAAAACTAGTGATTGTAGTGAGGTAATGGATTTGGATAATGATATGGATGCACTAAGAGATAATTTGGAAGTATTGAATGAAGTTATAAGCATTAAAAAAGTGAATAAAAATGTAGTAAGGGGCTCTGAAATACCTATTGATCCAAAAATCGTCTTGAGATTGAGCCTCAACCTACTTTCTCCTATGAACCTCAAAAGCTAAGTAATACTATAGTTAAGTAATTTCACTCCATATTTTCTAGCAACTCTTCAGATCAAAAGTTGAATAATTCCTTAAAGAATAATCAAAAAATAACTTGACTACTCACCCTTTAAAGATTCTTTAGGTGATTTCTCTGATGCTTGCTAATTAGTCTCTATTTATTGAAATATAAAGGGTTAAAAGTGACTATATTCTAATTATAAAGAGTAAATCCAATAAAAAATTTAGGAGCCCAGACTCCAAGTATGAATGACTTTTGCCAACTAAAGATAAAACCTTCATGTTCTATCTTGTGATCTTAGCTTGTATCTTGCTCACCAAAGGTCTAAAACTCCCATAGATCAATCTAGATGTTGTTATTGGTACTCTAAGGAGAGTGAATGGTAAAAACATTTCTCTAAATCTAGTGGTATGTTATATCATAAGCCTATGATCCTTACCACTTTTGGGAGCATTTATTAGTGTTAACTTGGAGGCCAGAAAATCTAAAGAAGATTTTAATGGCCACTATTACAACTGCAAATGAAATTTTATTCACTCTAGTGAGGATAATTAGATCATTAGCAAAACTGAGGTTAGTGATCCTAAATTTAGTTTACTTGGAATGATATTTGAAATGTTTGGTTCTTTCCACAATTCTTTTTAAGAGTATTGAAAACCTCCCTGACAATGGCACATAAGTAAGGAGAAGAAAGATCACCTTGTCTAATACCTTTAGAGTTATTTAAGAAGGAAGTGGGCTCTATATTGATGAGGATGTTGAATGATGGAGTTGCGAAACAGTAAGTCATCCATTTAGTAAAAAACTTTGGGAAATCTAATCTCTCATAACATTGGAAGGAAAGTTCCAATCGTATTGTCATATGCTTTTGTCAAATCAATTTTTAGTATGAAAATTTTCCCACTTTCCTATTGGAATATCCTTTCATAAACTCCTACATAAGTAAAATGTTGTCTCACATCTCTCTACTAGGTAAGTAAGCACCTTGAGTACTTTCCACTTGATTGATTAAGACTTCCTTCAATATTTCTGCCAAGATTTTTAAAATAATTTTATAGATTGAGTTACAAAAGGCTATAGGTTTGAAATCACCAAAATGTTTTTTTCACCACCTTTGGGAATGTGTTATGAAATTGCCATTGAACTCCTTAAGCATCTTTTTTTTCGTAAACTTCTGGAATAACATCTTATACCATTTCTTTGATGAGAGGGGCCATGTTTTGGTAAAAAAGAGAGCATATTGAACCCATCAGGTCTATGTGCTTTGTAAGGATTCATAGTTTTGAAATTTTGATCAATATCTTATCTGGTAACATGTTTGGAAAGTATTACAGCTTCTTGTGATGTTATAATTCTACACATGATGCTTTCCAGCACTTCAATTAAGGATTTTTTTTTCATTTGATAGGTGCATTTATACAAGTATAAAAATAATTATAGGCTTATTGTTTCAACATTCCTTGATTGGATATGTTTTGATTGTTCACCATTATACCGGAAATTCTATTTGCAGATTTTTTGGATATCACAGATCTGTGAAAGAACGAAGAACCTCTGTCCCCTCCTTTTTAGCCATTCAATTTTAGATCTCTGTCTCATTAATGAGAAGTCAAATAAAGGAGCCTTTGAGAAATTAACCATCGTTTGTTTTTCTTTTTTCAAAAATGATCTACAATGTGGCTTTTTATGCAACTCATTCTAAATATCAAGGCTAGAGTACTTTTGGAAGTTGTAACAAGATGATAAGTGTTTCCAACATTTTCTCTGTTCAAAAACTTGAGACATTGTTTAATCATAATAATTCTTTTAGTATATTTATGTTGTTTAGAACCATACACCTCATTAGTGACACCTTTCTATACTTCATCCTCAAATCGCAATGTATCAATCAAAAATTTGTTAAATTTGAAAGGAAATTTGAGCCTTACAAAATCTGTTGTAGTGATTATGGGAGAGTACTCTGATAGGCAAGAATTAAGGAATAAGGCGAAGTTGTTTGGAAATTGTTGAACCATTTAAGGTTAACTAGACTGCTTATTCAATTTTTTTTTTCTGATTAGATGATTCTCCTGTTGATTTTTTTCTCCATATATAGAAAATTCCCTCAAAGCCTATATGAGATACCTCAGCATCAGCTAGGCATTATCTTAACTCCTGGAAAAGAGTGTTATTAGCATGAACCCCTTCCACTTCATTTGATGAAATAATGGCATTGAAATCTTCAATGAGTAGGTATGGTTTCTAAATGTAAGAAGATAATCTCCTAATTCCACTCTATAGCTGATTATTTTGATAGCCATCATTGTGAGCATAAATAAGGGAAAACAAACAAGGCATATTTGTTGATTTGTAGACAACATCACCAGGGATTAACTACTTAGTACATGATTGAGAAAATTCAACAAATCTGCTATTATAGAACACCAAAATTCTACCACTAAGATGGTCTTTGAAGTTTGCTATCTCTAGCCACTCACTACTTAACAATTTCAAAATGTCATCATTCCTACCTCTAATTCTAGATTCTAAAATAGCCAGAAGATTAGGTTTATTCTCAATAATTAAGTCTCTAATAAGTAACTTGTTAGTAGGAGCATTAGCTCCTCTAATATTCCAAGTTGCAATTTTCATATTTTGTAAATTTGAGTAGGTGGTTTCTTTTTCCTACTTGATATCCTCTTTTATATTATTTCAAATTATTTTTCAAATATATGATTCTCAATTTGTTTTTTGTTTTTTCCTACATTGGAGTGGTTGGACTAACTTCTTTTATAATCAACAACTTTGAGTTTGTTGAAATATCTATTGATTCAATCAAGATTGAAAACTCTTATCCTTCTTTCCCTACTAAAGGTGTAACTTTTACTATCTATTTTATTTCATTTTTGGGATCAGTAACTTCAACTTCAACAATTTTCTCTAGCTCATCATATATGCCTGTCATAAACAATTTTTGAGTAGGAGTCCATCTCATTTTAGCACTCTCATTTTTCAGATTTCCATGCATAAGTGACTTTAAAAGTATCTTCCATGGTTTCAAGTTGCTCATTTAGTCCTATAATAGGGATAAAATCAGGCAAGTAAGTCATTAAATGGACCATAACATATAATTTGGCAAAATTAATTCTAAATAACTCAGTTGTAGCTTGATCCATACAAATAGTTTTTCTAATGTAGCTTGCAAAATAGCTCAATCCATTTATTGTCCATTATTCTTAGAGAACTTTATGAATGTTGATACATAAAGGTATGTTTTCTTACTTAATTTCTTCAATTTTCATTCCAGGAATCCATAATTGCAATAAAATTGGTTTACTTTACTCTCGAGATGCCAAAGACCAACCTTAAGTACTTTAGTAGTTGCTTCTTTTTTGTGAACTTAAAAAAGGAGGTGTTATCACTGTCGATGAGAATATCCAATAAGCCATATTGTTTCCTAATTATGTTAGCCTACTGCTCCTTCATGAGAAAATCAACCCTCTCGCCATTGAATAAGCCTATTAGTGTAGAGCAACATTTCTTTGGTCCTGCAATCAGAACTTCAAAGGGAGATAAGGCCTGTTGTTATTCTTCTACCCTACTCAGACCATAATAGCTCAACTTTGCATCAGGATGTTATTACTTCCAACTTGCACCCACGTTTTCCTGATATTTGAAGTATTGACATTGTTAGAAGTTGGCAGAGGTGTAACTTGCAGGGGGTATGAGTTGAACCAATAGTGGTTGGAGTTGAACCTAGAGACATAAGTTATTTGGAGGATCCATTATCTAATCAAGTCTAACTTAATCAAAAAACTTTTCTCTCTTCAACTCGTTCTTTGTGTGCGACTCATTAGGCTTTTAAATATATTAGCAATGAATATGAATTATAATCCTAAATTATATTTAGGATTAGATAAATTAAACTCCTTTAATTTATTTTTAATTATCTAATTAAACAATTTATATCCATATATCAAGATTGGCATATAGCAATGCATCATAGCCACCTAAATATTTAGGAATGTCAAAATAGTTTTGACTAATCTTTTCATGCATAATTTTTCGTATAATTTAATCATTTTATTATATAATGTTTTGATTAGACATAAAGCATAAAATATATATCTACTCTATTTAAGTTCAATCACATTAGTTGTTAACCATTATTAATTGATTCAATTAATGACATTTGTAAACTATTTTACAAAGTGTCATTCCATGATATTTGTAAATTATTTTACAAATTGTCATTCCATGATATTTTTAAATTATTTTACAAAGTGTTATTCTACCCTGGCTAAAGATTTCCCAAATCTATACTAATCGAGAACAATAAAACATTCTTTTAATCACTTTAGGGTGATAAATATTTAATTGTCACTTAACTACTTTCATATAATTTATACTATATCTAATAACTACCGACTGAGCTATCTCTGACTAAAATAAGTTATAAGTAGTATCAAAACATAACAATCACTATATGAGATAATTTGAAGATCTCAAGTTACATGATCACTTATATAATTATCACAATGAGCATTTTCATAAACATATGAGCAATGTTTAAAATGAATTTTTCATATGAAGTCAGTTCAGTGAACTTGTTCTCTGATAAACACCCATATATTTGTTTAAATATCTTTATACTTTAGTCTATAAAATCAGCTACTTCATTTATAAGAAATAACATAACGTGTGTTACCTTTTTATGTTTTATTAATGTCTAATATTAATAGAACAATTACTGGGAATAAATTAGGGATAATATATAAATGTAATATAAATAACATAATTATAATCTTATTATAACTTCATTTTTAATGTATATTTATCTCATGAACTTTTATTATATAAATTTAAATATGTGTAAGATACAACTATATCATTTTAACTACGACCAACCAATTGGTTACTAGGCATAAACTAACTCGTCATCCCTTTGATCATCGAGATGGATCGTAAACAGCAATTAAATGGCCTCAAACTATAGCAGCAAAGTCTCGTGGGAGCCCCGACCGTTGTCACAACTCAAAAGGGATGGATGGAAAGAGAGCTGATTCCATTAAGTTAGACTCACGTTGCGTCACCTTAGGGATTAGGATTTTAGACATAATACAACGCTTGTATTTCCCCCAGTAAAAATTCAGGATTTGCACTAATTGTTATAAACTTATAGTTTTCTACGAAAATTTTACGGGGTAAACATACTAGTGTTTGCTTGTAACGTACCACTTCTTGGTGCTTTCAAATATTGTGCTAATGTGAGTATGATGATATGCATGGGCTAGGGTGTAATTACATCAAATGCATTTTTTGGAAGAATTTCATAATTTTTTGTAGGGAATTAGGTTAAAACTAAGAAAAACTACTCCTTAGTTACAAATTTGAAAGCTTTATGCTTTTTTAATACTGATTAGAAGTTGTGTTAAAAGTATTATAAGAATGATGAGACTAGGGATGGCAGTGGGTTTCCAACCCGATTAATATCCGCACTACCTGACCCAATGGATTTGCATATGGGTAGTAAATCGTAAAAACCGATGGATATGGATATGGGTTGAGTCATAAAAAATAGATATAGATATGAGTTGGGTAAAACCCGAACCATGGATACCCATATCCTACCTATTTTTTAACTCTATTTTTTCTATTTTTTCTTGAATATTTATGGTTAAATATAATAAAATATTAAAATTTTATACGAGAAACAACTTTAAAATCTCCACTTTACTTTTCAATATTCTCATTTTTCTTCATATTTTATTTTCTTAT
>JAOTAZ010000001.1:3568355-3582437 GCA_025629785.1 Erythroxylum oxycarpum | reverse complement strand
TTTAAATTAATTACAATTAAATAAAATTACATAAATTACTTTATATTTATTAATATTAATTACTATTAAATGAATACGATCAAAATTTAAAAATTAATTAAAATAGATCACATTGTGCCAGACAATAAAACTCACGCTCAATAAAAAAAATAAGGTACACATTATATCAATAATAATGTTAAACATAACAAATAAATATTTAACCCTTTCTAAATTTTTATCCACTCAAAAATTAATTTAAATGTTTTTCAAATATTAAGATTTATTATAAATGCTTTAAAATATTATATTTTAATTTATATTTTGATAAAATGCACTTTTTACCCAAAAATAAACACCATATACCTCGCCCTCCTGTCAAATTTTGTAAATTTATTCAAGTCACTGACCAAGCGCTTATGACTTATCAACATCTATGACTATATTCTATTGCCTGATTTTGTAAATGAGTGGAAAATGAAAAATGATTATTAAGATATTGATTAATTGAATTAACAAGTTTGTATTACATCAGATGTCATGTCACCTCACCTCATATTTACATGACAAATAAATAATAGCTGCACTGTATTACTGTCAGGGGAGTCTCTTCCTCTTTCCCTTGTTGGGGAGAACTATAAAAGGTTGACATACAAAATCATTTCAACTCACCTTCTATGGCTATGCAATGCAAGACCTTACAGGCATCTCACTGTAGCTTGCCCTTTCCTGCTTTCTTGTAAATAACTCAATATTAGAATAATGGAACCCGAGAGTAGGCCTAGGCTATATGCAACAAAGATGTAGCGATTAGGATTTTGGGGGTGTTGAGGCTAGGAAGAAATTATATACCAATGCCAAGGAATACCAAAAACTCCATGTCGAGTGTAGAGGCACATTATTGACCAGACAGCCATCTTTGAAACCGCTGTACTCTTTTAGAAGCTCTTGGCAGGTCGTGGCATGAGCTACTCTTTGGTAAATCTTTCCTTTTCTTCAGAAAGAGGAAGTCTTCTGTATCTAAAACGTAGGATACCTGTCATGCTCAAATCATGAATCAATTAACAATAGCTTGAAATAGAGCATTAGATGTGCTTCAATCGACAACAAAAGCATCTTCCAGTTTATAGAGATGACAAATTTGATACCTTGGATGAATTACAAGCTATCTTGCATTCCAAACCATTAAAAACTTGAAAATTTTCCATGGCTTGGTATTCATCTCCACTCAAATGTCTGCATTTGTTCCTGCAAACAACATGATTTATTAGCCATAGCTACTTTTAACATAATAGCATATATTTGTCATTGAGTCTGCACCTTTTCATGAAAACCCTTGACCTCTCTTTTCTGTCAAGGACAACAGAGAGGAAGTCGTCGTACAGATAAGCCGCAAAATAGGGATCCATTGAAACAGCAGCAACTTCAGGCTTGTCATGCCCAAAGTCCATTAGCTGAATGGATAAGCAGGTAGGCGCAGAAGACTGCAACAGAGATGATATTATTGTGTTTGTAGCACAAGTAACAGCGACCAAGCTAAATTCAGAGAATTTCCTTGGGGAAAGTAAATGGAAACAAAGTACGAGAAACATACACATTCTATACGATATATATTCTCATCATGAAGAAGAACACGAGCATTTTCATGATAAACAATATCGATAAATCTTCCTGGTTTTCTTGAGTTTTCATAAGCATATAGTTGAAGCAGTTTATTGTCCATCTCATCAGCTGCCACTGTTTGGAGCTGAGAAAATTTCCCAAAATACCTTACAGTAAGGTTAGAGAAAATGGTACGCCTGCAGAACACGGAATGATTAAAATGCTAAATTAACTCTCGAATGTTTTACCTGTTTGACAAGTTTAAATATCAGCTTGTCCAATGTGAAGAGAACATATGACTGTGTACCGATAAGAGCCCGACAATCATCCTCAAATTTCATATTATCAGAAGAACCATCAAGTAAACTGTAAAGTGCACTCATGAACCTGTAAAGACCACTAAAAGTTAATATGGACTATACTGATCATGTCTATATTATAAAAGCAAAGTTTCCAAAGATAGATCACCTAGCATAACGATCCGTAGGACCTGTATCATTTGAAGATCGCCATTTCCCTTCAGTAGATGATGAGTTAATCCTGGCTGATTGTATTCTCTCAAACAATGTCTAAGCAAATTTGACAAAGAAAAAATATCGAGTTAAATGAAAATAACCACGCCGAAAGTGATGCACATACTTCATGTTTAAAATAGAACACGATATAGGAAATCTTACTTGATGAAGCCTAAAAAGGACATAGAAAGAATCATTTCCATAGAAAACTCGTGATCCCTTATCTATTTCATGTAATGCTGAAGGGACATGCTTCGCTAGAGGCTTAACATTTAGCAGAAAGCGTTCAGAAAATGGTAAGACTGCCCCTTCTCCTTCTACATCATGGGCATCTGCCATTCCCTCCGCCTCACCTTCACTCTCAGCTTTATTATCATGCTCATCATGGTCTCCATCTTCCTCGTGCTCTTCCCTAGAGCAATCTTCTCCATCACCAGACTTGCTTCCAGAAACATCACCGTTCTCAGAGGCATTCTCACTCTCCTCTGATGACCTTTGAGCACTTTCATCACCTTCATCATCAGCATCATTTTCTCCTCCCGCCTCAGCACATGTTTCTTCTTCTGCATGTGATGTTTGATATTGCCTAGTAATTATATGATCCTTTGTTTTATGCACTGCCTCCAATTCAGTTTCTCCATGAACTGCAAAATTGTCCTCGAAATCTCCATTAGGAGATAATTCACCTTCTTCTCTTTCAATCTTAAATTGTGGCGCAGAATCATCATTATATCTGTTAATCTTCAAACCATCTTGTGTCACTCCATTAGCACATAAAACTGGTCTTGAAGGATCACCAACCTGCAAGATCAATTTTGTCATGTTCCATCTTACTTAGTAAGATTGAATCCAAAACCTAACACTTTCCGTCTTGAGAAGTTGAGTCTTGTCTGATAAAAGGGAGTATTTCTTTGCAATTGCAGTTTCACTATTGATTCAAGATACTAGCAAGACAACTACCTTAAGAACAAATACAATTCACAACCATTTCAGTCTAAAACTTTAGGATATGTGTTATCATGGTCCGCTGGCTTCTTTAGTTTATATGTTATCATGGTCCGCTGGTTTCTTTAGTTTTTTTAATTTTAAGGAAAAATAAGTTACAGCTAAGTAACATAAATGACAGTGCTATACCTCTACTGAAGGCAGGCTTTCATTAATTGATCCTAATCCAAACCCACCATCGACAGAGCCATTACACGGTCTTGAAGGAGTTGCACCAAGCCCTTCCAACCAAAAAGTTGAACCTCAAGACTATAGCCATAGGCTTTTTGAGACCAAATTAAAACCACAAATTGAAATAACAGCTGGATGACAGGGAACTAGATTAGAGAAAAATGAAACATGTGATTTTATGTCGAAAGCAGTCATCAAACCTGATTCCATGTTTGTTCTTCCATTACTTAGCTCTGCACCAGAGACAAGTGATACATTTGAATTGACTAACCGTTCACTGGAAGTAGATAGTTTACCGACACCTGACATTTCATCAGCCACAGCTACATTACTCTGTACCTTATCCTGTTGCAGTGTCCTGTAGAAAGTCTCACTCTTACGAACTCCTCGATCTGCATGAGAACCATTTTCTTTAACACCATGATCACCATTTATCAACCAAGCTTTGGAAGAACGTGATTGCTCAGGTAGGATACTTTCATCTTTACTTCTACAAGGATTAGTATGTTTGGAGTTTAAAATTGTAGCATTGTCAGCACTAGGGCTTCCTTCGCTCTCTCCACTTTTAGAGGAGTGATACTTAGCCTTCAGAACATCTTCAGTGTCCTCAGCACCCTGAGGCCGAGGAGGAACACCAAGCATGGGCTCCAAAAATGTAGTCCAAATCTTCATCACTTTATTTAACTGTTCAGTTGAACACACTTCTCCACATGAATATTTAATGAGCTGATATATATTCTCGTGAGTGTCACCATCTGGGTAATCAAATTCCAAATTTGGTATAATGGGTCGTCTATTTCCAGCAGCAAAAGCAAGAAGTGCATCATCTTCCTTGCGCTTCTTTTCACTTATCTCCTTGATCTCTGCTAACAAAGCTGAAATACACAAAGCATTGCAAGCAATCTGAGAAAACAAAATATAGTTCGTTCCTTTTTTGAGGTAAAAAAAAAAAAAGAGCAAGGATGAAAGTACACACAAAAATTAGCTTTTACTAAACATAATACAGTTAAGGTATTTATGATTTAATACAAAGGATGATATGTTACACATTATGACCTTCATGCAAACAAATTAACCAGGTATCAATTACCCTTGTGCTTTCCAAAATATAAATTCCATAGTAGAGTCTCATACAGGTATTTATGAAACCAAATGCAAGAATCAACTTACCTTTAATGCCCAGACTCTTACTATCTTGTTGTTTGAAATAAAAACTACGATGGTCCAGTGACTTGTGATAGTTTTTAGAATAAATTTCAGCCCAAACTTTGTTGAAATCAGCACGACACCTAGCCCATTCTTCTTGTTTCTGCTTCAAGCGAGTTAAGATAACTGGTAAAGCAAGCGAAGTATTTTTCCTCAATACATCTATCACATCAAGTCCATGATCACCATATAAACGTTCAATACACCTCAGATTCAGAGCTACAGAGAAGAAGAAAAAGAATCTGATCAGAAGCTAACAAAAATGGATATACTAATAATACCAAGACATCATTCCTCTTCTAACCTGTTAAGTGTTCCTCAATACAAACGGGGCCATCTGTTTCTATAATATTGTTGTTTATCTTTTCTAATAATTCTTCCACACGCTTTGTTGCTACATTTGCCGATTCTAACAACATGTCCAGCTCAAACCTGACAACCAGAAGGCCATTAAATCTTGCCAAAGACGCTACTAAATGATTGAAAAATTAACACGGAGGCAATTTTTGTAAAGAAATGGTATATATTGTAACAAATTCATCATGTAATCTTTCTAAAAGAGTAATCTTACAACAGGCAGAAAACCAAAGGAAGAAAATCTCTAACATTTAAAGTTAAAACATCAAGTATAGCATGAACATATGAGCTAAAACAAAGAACCAAAATAAAGTATGAAAATCAAAGGCAAGCTTCAACCTGTCATCTTCACATCGGAACAAGCTTTCTTCATACTGGTTTTTACGCATGTGTTTAAAAGAGTAATCTTCACTTCCTGACGTGACAGACACCCAATAATCATTCAGTACTTCAACACCAAGTTCTGTTCTTTGACTTGCTGACTGTATGGGATACTGTCATGAAACAATCATAACAGTCACATGCATCCAGATATTAGTAAAGGGATCAGTTTAGGGATTGTTTCAACATTAATGGACAAGTAAAGAGTTACATACATTCTTTGGCAGAAGCCTATAACTAGGTGTACAACGCTCACAATTGGATAAGTCAAGTTCATTAATGGGCTTTGACAGATACTTGTCCTTGCTGGGAAACAAAGTCATTTTATGACTTCCCGTATCTTTATTGTCAAGGGGCCTTTCACGAGTTTCGTGGTCTCTATCTTTAGTTATTTCAGTCCTTTCACGAACCCAATCTCTATCCTTTTCGTTCACTGGTCTGAGTAAATTACCTGCTTGCAAAAGCAAATTGGAATAAGAACTTGGCCAGCAATAACCAGGATGCAATATTTCAAATTCAAAAACACTCTTCTAGGTGGTTCAACAATTTGAAACATGATTTAAGAACCATTTGAACCACATCAAACTCCATGCAAGTTGGAATGACAGAATCTTGGTTCAGGTGATATCTCTGTAAGTAAATTCATGTGCTTGTGTGTATGAACGTGCGAGTATGTAATGACATATATTTATACCATGTGTGTCCTATATTGCAGGACATACATATACAACCAAATGTAATATCCTTCAAATACCTTATCAAAGCTCGAAAATGAGAAATCAAACAAATTTGGTCATTACGAAAAAGACAAAGCAAACTAGCTTGTTTCAGAGACCAGAAGATTAACTTGCCAGTTCTATTTTTTCGTTTATTCCATAAAGTGGTGAATGTCAAATCTCATATTAGATAGAAAAGAAGAGGTGATAGTGTATATAATCCTATAAGAAATGACTACTAATCAACTCCTATATATCTACTTTTGGGCATGTACTTCTATCACGCTCGAAATGAAGTTGTTCATCAACATGCATTTAGGCTGTTTCAAATACCTCCAGAGCAAACCTCCACTAGTACAATTTTCAATTGCAGACAAATCAAGCAGAAGTTAGTGGGCATATAACACCCAGGAATGACAAAGGTAAGAGATAGTATCGACAATAAGGCCATGAACAAGGAGCAGCTCCTGGTAGCCTTTTAGTCGAATCGTATAAGAATTAATCAGGCCAACAACAAAAAAAGAGAAGATTTTGGATATGAATTTGGATGCCTTGATGAGGACAGAAGGATTTGAGGAGGAAATATTGTGACATCTCACAAATGGGTAAGAGTCAAACCTCATATTATAAAGAAAAGAATAGGTGAAGGGTATATAAGCCTATAGGAAATTACGACTAATCAATTCTCAACTAGCTAATTTTGGGCATGTGGTTCTATTAAGCCCAAAACTGGGTTGTTATTGAGCCAATACCTTGAGCTATTCATTAGCCTTGTATCTTTCAATTCAATCATCTCCCTTGTGTTTGACAACAAAGACCCGTTTATATCCAACCATTTTCTTTTCTGTTAGAAGGGTAACAAGCTTCCATGTCTCATTGTTTGCTTAATCTTTCATCTCTTTAATAAGCCTTCAAACCTTTATAGTAAACATTATAGACTTAGCTACCTTAACTTTTTTTTTTTCCCTCACGAACAACAATCTATGCACTAGTGTTTATACAAGTAATTTAATGCAATATCCAATTGGAGTCTAGGAAGGTGTGAAAGTCACCATACCATTGTCAATCCTCAAAATTTTAACCTTGGCATCAATTTGAGTACCTATCATTTTATGAAGAGTTAATTACATTCGACCCTCCTGCGGTTTGAAAATCTTCAATTAAATACTTATATTTTTAAACATTATCACTTACTCCATGTGAAATTGTTTAGCTATCACACAACCTATCATGTCATATTCCACTAGTTTTCTAATAAAGGATTGAATCTATAAGGATATGTTATGTTGTCATATACCCATTAGGATAAGGATTTGTTATGATTCCTATATCTATTAGGATTTGTTTTTGTTTTATTTTATTTTAAGTTTCCTAGTTAGGAAGGTTTTCTTGTCTAGCAAGAAAAGAAATAAGTTAGCTTTAGGAAAGGATTTCAATCAATCCTTTTCCTACTAGAATTAGGACTCTTATATACTATACCACATTAGGAATATAAAAGAGAGGGTAACATATGTTTTAGGCACCCCGAAAAGCATTATTTTAATAAAGTTTCTGCAAGAAATTTTCCTAAGAGAGAGTGTCTTCTCTTGTTGATTAAATCCTAAGTTTTATGCTTAGATTTGGTTCTGAGATTAACCTAAAATATCTACCTAATTACTTCCGTTGTGTCATTTTCCATCCATTCATATCTCTAGAATGACGTCGTAGTGAAACTTAAGAATCCAATACTACGACGTTTTGGGTAAAGAATAGATAAATAAACAGACTATGACAGACGAGGTTGTATGATAACTAAATAATACTATAAGGGTAACTAAATATAAGGATTGAAATGAAAAAAGACTAAACTATAAGAGACCTTGTGTATTGGACCATTTGTATGGAACAGTTAAAGACATAAAAACACTCAATTCTCAGTTTTCATCATGTAAACCCAAGTTAACCTAGTACCACACTGAAGTAACAAAACATATAAAATCTAATAATGAGAGGTTTGAGTAGGCCCAACACATCTCAATGTATAGTCCTAAAAGGAATAACGATCTTATTATTGATCAAAGGATAGATACTTCTTATATTTTTAGCAAATTCACAAGCATCACAAATAAATGCTCAAACTTGTAATGTTAAAAAAAATTAGGATAAATCCTTTTAACGCAAAAAAATGTACGTCCTAATTGCTTGCATTCTTAAAGACTCCCAAAAAAGGTTTTGGTTATGTCAAGGCGTAGAGTATCTCCACCACCTTGTCTAATTACCAATTGTTTTCCCTAATTTTAGATCCTGAATGACATAATGCGTAGGGAAATTTTGAATATTAAAGCCAAGTGCTCTAATTCATGGATAGAAAATTAACATGAAAATTTGAACATATAGAGCAAAAGATAGGTCCATAGAAGGTATACACTTAATAGAACCTATACCCAATACAATGATTATAGATCCACTGGCTATACAAATACTATCTAATTCAACTATGGAGAATAGATCAAAAAATTTATGATAGAAACCTATCATATCTCTATTTGCTCCAGAATCTACAACCTAGGAATCATTATAATTATCAATAGTGGCAAGAAAAGCATAATTTGCTTCAATAAAATCAGAGGAATGATCTTCCTCCAGGTCTAAATGGCCTGGATTGGGCTGTGGATGGAACTTAAGTGGGCATTCTTTAAGTTAAAATATGGGGACTCTAAGACCTACAGAACAATGTTGGAAGTGGTCTCCAACATAGATTCTTTGACGCTTAAATCAAATACAGGCTTGTAAGTCCATTGATAATGAATGCATGATCTGAGTACCTTGCTTTGGATTTGTGCTCTTCCCTTCATACCACGAACAAGGAACTAGGAAGACCATACACTCTGTGTAATCTAAGAGTGCCAGCTATGATGATTTGAGGATTTGGAGCTCTTATGCTTTATGGGCGTGAAGTATATTTTTGTGTCTATCAAGATGCAATTTTGGTTGTAAAGAATCAAGCTAAGGAAAAGGTGCCTAAAGGTTTGTACCTCTTCATTAGAAAAATTCATAATTTTCTCGTTTGGTGCTTCAACAAAGAAATATGTTTATGTAACAATCTAAGTCTAAACTAGCTAAATAACAATCCTGTTTCGATCTTTTATCGAACCACTTGCTTGGAAAGAGTCAGTTCGAAGTTGATTAGTAGTCAGCCATGATTACTATTAACAATGGTCATACAATAATAGATCTAATCGAAATTTAAGAAAAAGATAACAAACAAAATCACTTACTTTTACTCACAACATCGGCAAGTAAACCCTCTGCATAACAAATGCTGATTAGATAGTGTTGATGATGCTATATTAATTAGAGAAAAAAACTCAACCACATAGACAGAAAATTACCATTTTTCTCACAGCGTGCAAAAAATTCATTGAAGCCATCAATAAGATCTGGATACCTTCCAAGTAAATCACCAACCTGAGAAAATACAACACCCAATGGTGGTTCAATCCCATCAACTAACTTTCCGAAATTTCATCAGAAGGAAGAGAATCTAACAAGCATTTCAAACTTTGTGCTGAAAGAAGTGAAATTAATTTGTTTCCATGAAATAAAGAAGGAATTTCTAGATTACACACCAGAAGTAGAGAAATTATTGTCACTCATTGTTACTTAAATAAAGGATCCTACCAAGAATGAAACTCTAACATTCCATGTCTAATTACCACAAGACCATTAAAGGTAAAAGGGTTGTTTTTCTAAAAAAACTCCTAGATACTAAAACCCAAAACTCTTGTCCGCATACATTACCCAGATTTTATCACCAAATTAACTCCCAATATCAACAAATGTGTTATAGTATTTCCTTCTGTTAATTTATTTGTTTGCATGAATAGTAAACACAATCACCATACCAAAGACAGCAACTCTGATCGTTTGATAATTTCCTCAGTATAGAGATGAAGACACCTTAAAAATTCTTGGTAATCTTCAAGCTTATGCAATTTCTCTTTCACTTTCTCACAGAAAGCAAGCTCTTGGCTTACTGCACCTGCCATACCATGAACCTAGCATCAATTTGAGGAAATATATGCACTCAAGACCCTAAATAACTACATGGGGAAAAACATGAAACAAGTCTCACAGCCACCACAACAGGCAGGACCGTCCCTAATACTTTAATTCACTGAGATGGTGAACAGCATTGATCAATTCCATTATTTCTGTAATGTAAAGTAAGGACAACACAAAACTCACTTTTCAAAGAAGTTTTATCATCATAAAGAGATGATGCAGGGTGCATTCCAAAATTTTCATCTCCATCCCTGCCATGATAATCAGCAGTGTGAGCAGACTTCTGTTTGTGAGAAAGTCGTTGCATGTCGAAGCCTCGATTGTCATCATGTTCATAATCTCTATCACTATGTTCTCTCCAATCATCTCTTCTATCCCTTTCCCTCTCATCATGTCTCCTCTGCTCTTTTTCTGACCTCTTTATAACTCTATCATGATCTGAATCGGGACGATCAACACTATAGTCACGATCGGCAGGGGACATTGTAGTTCTTTCCTTCTGACAATTAATGAGGAAATACTACATAAGCTTGTTGATCAATATGAAATTAGAAGCAGCTGAAAAGAAAGGAAAAACCTTGTCAACATGCATCTGACGCATTGTGGGCATGGGGGAGCTCCTATCACGGTAAATAAAATTCCTACCAGATGAAGCATAATGAGTTGAGGCTGTGGCTGAAGAATCAGGAAGAAAATGTGTGAACTCTTTTAGAAGATCGTCATGGCCTTGGAAAAGTGCAGAAACCTGCAACAGGGAGCAAGTCAACTTAAAACGCAGTTGTCCAAGAAGTAAATGTCTACAGATACTAAGAAACAGAAGCCAGAAGTAACTAATCAGAGCAGTAGGTTGTGAGAAGATTCCATGTAAATACCTCCTGGTAAACCTCAGTGATAGACTTATTTTCCTTTCTGTACATGTTCAAAATGTCTAAAAATGATTTATAAACTTGATCATCACCTTGAAACCTAGTCTGGAAAAGACAATTCAAATGTCAAATCATGGAAAATGAAATTGAAGTAAATCTATAACTCAGATACAAAATAGTGGTTCAACCTTAATTTTGTTCACAAAATTAATTGCTTCTTCAAATTCAACAGGCTTTTTCTGCGGAGGCTCTTCATCATCTGGAGGGAGAGTGATCTCATATCCCTTTGGTAAGAAGGTATTGAAACCCAGAATTAGGCTGCGATGCCCTTTAAACAAGTCTTTCACCCTTGCTATGACACCAGCAGTGTCAATTCTGTGACCAAGATAGCAGAGGTAAGTTTCATCAAAAAGTGTTTTGCTTCCCGAATTCATATAAAAAATGAAAACAGTTACCACTGTGATCAAATTTGGATACAAACCTTTGGGCTTTGAAATCCTTCATGACTTCCAGAAAGTCATCATATTTCTCCCTTTTGTCTTGAAATATGTCTTTCACAGCCTTAAGATATGACAAGGCATCATTTGTTGTAAGTTTCTGCGCACTTGTTCCTCCCCCTGCTCCCCCCGTCATTTGTGCTTGCCCCAAACTTCATTACAAACAAAGAACATTACAAGATAAATAATAATATATTTTCCAAAAAAACATAATTTTAAAAAAAAAGAGCAAAAACAAGTTAAGGACAAACATCGTCAACTAATACCCAGCTCAAGTGAAGCCTTGTCCTTTATAGTATCCTTTTGCATGCATCTATTTTAACATATATTGATTTCAAAAAAAAGATCAGTACCATTATTGGTACTAAAGGTTTCTTAAATGTCCTTCAAAAACAAATCAAATTCTATTGAGCATGACAACCGTGCATATTCGATCTTCGCTCACAGGTCAAACATGGCAGAGATATCTCAAAATTTGACAGATACATTAAACAAAATAATAAAAACCACTAATTAAATTATCAGAAGCACTTGAACGGTTAACAGATAGTAAGAACGGTGACTAGAAGATCCTGACGTGAGTTAATGCACATTAACTTCAATAATCAAACAAACATTAAGACTATAAGTTAGATGACCAGTGAATCGGGTAAAAGGCCGAATTGAGAATCATGAAAGAAGATATGAAGAAATTTGAATATCTTACGTTTCTCCTTTAGAAGAAAGCACAGGCCTTTTAACTTGAGAGGCCATATACACATCGTCTCTTGACCTCTTCATATTCATAACGAAAGCCAAAACGACCTACAAGACAGAAACAGAAAAAAGAAAGAAAAAAAAAACGTCGACACTTTCTCTCCCTCTCTCTATATCTTCAACGGTGAAAATATCATGCTTCACGAACTCCAAATTTAAGCCCCAAATAAGAACCTGAAATCAATAATACCGCCCCATTTAAACATAAGCAAGAAACACACCATGCAGATCTACAAGATACAAACTTCAAAACCTTGAAACCAAGAATTCAAACCCAAAAACTAATCCAACTCTAAGCAGACAGATCAACCAGGAAACAGGAAAATTTCCCACAAAAATCTTTTTTCAACTTTTCTAACCAAGTAAATTGCATTACTTGAAACAGAAGCAAAGCTTGAGAATTTTCATCAATCAGGTTAGAAAAAGATAAACAAAGCAGATAAAATCGAAATTTTACGGACAGAAAAACAGGTAAAGATCATTCTGTACAGGATGAATTACCAAACGAAAATTCAAGCAAAAAAAGAAAAAAAGACATAAAACTTTCCAAATGGAGATGTAGAATCATGAGAAGTTGTAAACAACCTTGTGATGGTGATAAATGGAGCAGTCTTTCAATGGAGTTTGTAGTCTAATAGAAACAGAGGGATAATAGAGAAGGATGATACAATTTTATTAATATGCGGTCGTCTTGTTGTTGATGTTAAGAAGAACGAGATTAAAACACCAACTCAAAGTCACAAACACTAAAATGAAGAGTGGAAAAAGCAATTAAGACGGCTGTTAGGCGGTCATCTTCTGGATTTGTTACCGGCTATAGGCAGTGAATTTCGTTCCTTTGGCTTACAAATTAGGTCCCTTTCTTTCTAGTGGATGAGGAGGATCTTATTAAGAAGGGCTTAGAGATAGGATAAATTAGTGGAGATGATGCACAATTTAATTTTATATGGAACTTTCTTAGTCTGAAATAGATTTATCTTCTGTATAAGCTTCTTGGTGATTTTAGGGATTGGAGAAGTTTGGGAAATTTGTTGGGTTTGTACTATAGATTGAAGTGCTAATTTTCCAAAAGATGATTATTTTGATTTTGCTTACAATCTAAGGGTATGTTTGGATGTAAGTGGAGGGATGGAAGGGAATGGAATGGAATGACCCAAATGATTTAGGCCATTGTTTGAGAATCTATTTTGAAATAGGATGGAATGGCAATTAATGACTTTAGAAACCATCCTTTTGAATATTCAAACAGTTGATAATGTTGAATAGTTGAAGAACAAAATTTGAGCTAGGGTGGCAATGGCCTGGCGTAACTTTTGTTTGCTGGAGCCCGGATTTAATTTGTTACCTCGAGCTTGAGTCCGATCAAACTCTGCCCGGCTAAAACCTTTTTTTAATTATAAATATAAAAGAATATCGTTTTATTTAAAAGAGTTGAGCATTAGACTTAAGTAGCCCGAGCATGAGCCCAATTTGAGCAATATCCAACGTTGAGCTGCTAAGTCTTGGGTTGGGTCACTAAGTTAGAACCTAAGCCCAAAGGCCATTCTTGGGAAAGTATTACTTGAATCGTGTTATACGCGTTAAGAAAATGGAGATCCGAAGCCTCAAATGTGTATGAGTTCTGGGCCTGTTACAGATAGCTTTTTGGACCTCTAGCTCTCCCTACATACATGCCCATCAACTCTGCCTCCATTTCCCTGCGACCTCTTTTTAACTCTATATAGTATTACTCTGTTAAGACTAGACATTAATATAATAAAAGGACCAACACATGTTAAGCTTCTTTTTTATGAAATAAATAATTGATCTGATTAACTAAAAGTATAAAGATAAATGAGGGCTTGTTTATTTCAACATTTTTTTTTTGGTTTTCTATTTTTATTTTTAAATTTAGTAAAAGAAGATGTTTGGTTGAGCTTTTGGCTTTTGTTTTAGAATTTTCAATTTTCATAACTTATAAAAACTATTTAAAAAGTGATTTTTGTTT
>JAOTAZ010000001.1:3527557-3540792 GCA_025629785.1 Erythroxylum oxycarpum | reverse complement strand
TATAAAGATAGAGTTATTTAAGGGTCAGAGGTATACTAGGCCCCCTAAAATTTAAAAAAATTAAATTTTGGACTCCCTTATCTTAAATTTCTGGCTCCGTCACTGTATACATTAAGTCTGATCCCCCTCCAATGCTGAACTGTTCTAATAGAATTCGATCTCAATGGTTTGCTAATTTTCTTTGTTATTTATTTTCCTCAAATGGGCACATAAAAAAGGCAAACTATAGCAAAGTTTCCTTAAATTCTTGTTTCTCTGGTTTAAAGAAGGCATTAAAGATTGAGGAATTAGCTGCTTAAACAGCAGACAAGAAGCCATGCCTGACCTTAGAACAATTCATGCACGAAAGATTTTCTTTACCTACTGTATGATATTGGCCTCATCTTAAAAGATAAGAGAAAATAGTTGCGTCATCCATCTAGCTCAAACAGTTTCACAATCTATATATGGTTTGCCTGAAAGTAAGATTCCATACTTACTGAAGCAGCACAGAAGGCAAAACAAGAGAAACAAGCTGGTGAATTTGGCAAGTCCTCTCTGCAGAGCTTTTCAGTTATTTCACTGCCCCTACCTTGTCTTTATTCTACATAAGCTACTTATATTCCTGAGTCGGAATCATCAAAACTCAAAATAGTTTTACAGTTGCACCAACTCAAAAACTATTATTATTCTGTATCTGCCCAAAAAAAAAAAGGAGGGCCTTAAACCGGTACGATGGCCGCAATCTGACAGTAACAGTACACTCCCAAATGAAGGCCAAAACCGTTCATCATTAAATCACAGGTGTAGTCACGTGAATGGAGTCTCTTTTAACTGATATTCTAGCACCATCTTCACCCAAATTTGGAAACTAACCACTTAAGCTTTCATCCTAGTTCACCCTCTTCATTTCTCAGTAAAACTATTGCTTTTAATTGGATTCACGGGGTGGCATCTTTGCTCTTTTTTACCTGGTTAAAGGATTTCTTCGAGCTTCTTCAGGTGAAAAAGGTCGAGATGCTGTAATTGTGCAATTTAGCTTTGGTAGGTGTGTGTGAACAGGGTGTTGACTAGTTACAATTGGAGGGTCAGTCTAACAATCATCTTGATCACCACATGCATCACATTCTACACCGTGTAGAATGGGTGGTACTGAGACAGTTGTTAATGCTACAATAACTTATCTCCTAAATTAGTCTATTTATTATTTTTAATACTTTATAATATTAAATTTTCACAAAAATCAGATAATAATTTATATTTATACTTATATTCAAAAATTTTAATATCATAATTTAAAAAAAATGCACAAGTAAGTTTTGCTACTTACCAAGTTTTAGTTGGAAAGAAGAACTTAAGGTCTTACTATAATTAAGTAACACAATCCCATAGTTGTGATTTGTTAAACGTATGTAATACAATAATTAGGCAAAACCAAGTAAAACTTGAAAAGTAGGGGATCAGATCTTCTGTCTAGTTTTACTCTGTCTTATTCTGTTTTATGAAATCTCAGCCATTTATTTTGTGAGCCCTACGCTTCTTCCCAGGCCCAATAATGTCCTAAACAATCATCTTCAATTCATGAATTTCCATGCTCTCTGTCACGTGATGGACTGTGCTTGGATCCCTGTAACCCATACATGTCTCTTTGTCACATGCTCTACATTTAGCTCCCCTTTTTCCTTGTAAAACTTTTGTATATAATAATGGTTCACCAAACCCTTTTCTTGCTAATCAATTATCTTCGCTCCAACATCACCAACGATATGCTCTTTTCAATGACATTTTGCCATTAAGTCTCTTCAGTCATGCCTCACTTCTGTACTAGATATCATTAACTACAAAACCCTGAAATTTTAATCTCTTTGGCCGGTTGGATTGGATGGGTATGCTTACCTAGTACATCTGTACATGTAATTCTTTGAAGAACAGTTCTTGAGTCAACTTTTCACTTCAACTATCTCATTGGATTTGCTCTTCTGGCATCCAGGCTATTTTCCTTATTGAAGCAAGTGTTAGAAAGAGGGAGGCATGTCTATGTCTATCATTAGAGCTCCGTGGGTCAGCTTAAAATTATTATTTAAGCAAAACCAACCTTAACAGTTTGCAGAAAGAATTGGTCACAAAATTATTTAAGTTTTGCTTCAAAATCAAAGGTGATGATCCATCACAAGCAGCCTCTATCTCTCCATTTTCGACTTCCAATTCAAGTCAAATGGGTCCTTCTTCCATTTTGGCGTCCAATGAGGTGGTGCTATTTTGTTTGGCATGTCTGAAGCCGGCAAGTCTCAGAACCTCCACGTGTGCATGTGCTGAAAATTTAAGAAACTCCATTGTTATGTGAAACCTTACCATTGTATAGCTCGTGATTGGCACAGTAGACTGCACCTGAGTTAGATGCAAACACGTTGCTTGGTACATAAAGTATTGGAAACAACCTAATTAGCTGATAGTTTTACCCATTTTTCAGCTAACCCAAATTCTCTGAAAAAGCTGCACCATCTCATCCGATTTAGCCTCTGATTGAAGCCATTAAAATACAAGCTCACTCTCATCAATTCTGGTTTACTTTACCAAACATCCTGCCATACAACTTAACCAAGTACCGTAGAACACTTTGGCCCACTTACATCTTCAGTTATAAGCATTTTAATACCGAGTCTTGCATACACCTAGCTACAGGCTCACTTGCCTCAGCCGAATAACCGAACCATTTGTTCATCTAATCAATGTCCAAAAGCTGAGACTCAACCCAAACACAACCATAGAAACAACACAACACAATGTCTGTGAACAAACGATACTCATTCTCTCCACCTGCGACAGCCACCACCTCCAATGACCTTAAACAGCGAGTCATTTGTTGCCTGAACAAGCTCTCCGACCGTGACACACTCCCTCTGGCCACCGCAGAGCTGGAATCCATCGCTAAGAACCTGAGTCACGACACCTTCTCTCCCTTCCTTAATTGCATTCACAACACAGACTCTTCTTGCAAATCCCCTGTTCGCAAACAATGCGTGAACTTGTTGACTCTTCTCTCGCATTCGCATGGGAACATGTTATCTTCTCATTTAACCAAGATGGTCTCCACCGTCACTCGCCGTCTTCGGGACCCCGACTCCGCCGTCCGATCAGCCTGCGTCGAGGCAACCTCCGCGATGTCTTCACAGATCACAGACCCTCCTTTTTCCACACTATGGAAACCCCTTTTCGAAATGGTGACACTTGAACAGGATTACAACGTTCAGATCGGAGCTGCGATGTGTTTTGCGGCGGCAATAGAGGCGTCGCCGGAGCCGGAGGCTGAACAGTTGCGAAAGGTGTTGCCTAAACTAGGAAAGTTGGTGAAATTTGAGGGCTTTAAGGCAAAAGGAGCGTTGTTGAGTGTGATTGGAAGTGTTATTGGGGTTGGTGGAGCTTCGACTAAGAGTATTATTGATTGGCTAGTACCGTGCTTGGTGGAGTTTTTGAGCAGTGAAGATTGGTCGGCAAGAAAGGCGGCGGCGGAGGCCTTAGGGAAGGTTTCGGTGGCCGAGAAGGAATTGGCAGCCGAGCATAAAGTAGCGTGCTTGAGTTCTTTGGAAAGTAGAAGGTTTGATAAGGTAGAAACTATGTAAATCTACCTTCAGTTCTCGTGTTTTTGAAGAAAATGAGGAAAACTGAAAACTAAAGAGCTCAAACTTTTATCTTTTTGTTGTTCCATTCAATTTTTCTTGATCGCTAAAAGTATTAAGAACTTCGTGTGCTCTGATGTGGGTTTGGTGCAACAGGTGAAAATGGTGCGGGAGACTATGAATCATACTTTGGACTTGTGGAAGGAGCTTCCTGACATTTGTGAAGAGGCTTCAGTTTCATCTCTATATGGATCTTCTTCAATGGGTAAGAAGCATTTTTTTCTAGTTCTTCTCGTGACTTTAGTCCGAGTTGGTATATTGTTTTTAATCTAATGGGTTTGATCAAGGAGTTTGTTCTGTTCAAGCACCATTCTTTTTCACCTTTCTAAATATTTTGTGATTTAGCCTCCCAATTTGGTGAGGATATGTTATCGTCCATTAGAATCTTTAATATTTCCAGTTCAAAATGGAAGCATAACATGAGCAGGGGACCCATTTCATATCTTCTAATCATCTTTGGATTTAATTATCTCAGAACGAGAGAATCCTATTGGTGGATGCCCTCCTTTAGCCTCCAAAAGTTCTAATGATGTCAGATTCAGACGTCCTCAACCAAAGAAATCAATCCCAGAAAGCAGGTCCCCTCCCGCTTCGGCTTTTGTGACCACCGCCAAAAATCAAATTCCTGTCATAAGTGATGACAAGAATTCAAAAACAGCATTGTCTCGTAAGCTGGACCACAAAAAAATTTCTCCCTGCATAATTGGTATTGCTGTCTCACGAGAAACGGCTTGTGGAGATGATTTCACAAAGCAGGAATATGGAGAAGATGGGAATAATGGGAATTCTATACCAGAAACAAAACGTGTCCTTTTCAGCACCTCGGCGAATGATAAACGCCAAAAATTCAGTGGCTTGAGATCTGGGTCAAGGGTGGTTCCTTATGATGATGATGATGAGTACACTTGTAGCAAAGATATCGAAGTCAGCAATCCTGTTGACGACTTTCATGAGAGCAGCAGAGATATGGAAAATATTTCTTTGATTCGTGAACAACTAATTCAAATTGAAAATCAGCAGTCAGATCTCCTGAGCCTCCTCCAGGTATAGGATTGAAGGTTAACTTTTTCCCCGTGATATGTTCTCATTGTTTCTTGGGTTTGTAAGCGACTGGATTACGCACTGTATGGTCATCCTCGCCTTGTTTCTTCTGCTTTACTAAGTTCTGAAGGATATTTGCCTTGTTCTACTATAATTAAAAGCAAGCTCTGTGGGTTGTTTATTGCAATATCTCTATCCTTTTTCAGTCACGCTCTAGACAGCTTTATCTCCCCCATCTGGACAAACAATAGTCCATCTTCGATTTTCTTAAATCAGCTTGTTGATGCCTTCCTGCATTGAGGATAGCATCCTCATCAGGTTTACTTAAAAATGTTACTAGTTAAATTTTGGTACTTTTTGTTGAATGTAGAGATTCATGGGGCACTCACAGAATGGAATAGATTCTCTGGAGAAACGTATTCGTGGTCTGGAAATGGCATTGGATGAAATTTCATATGACTTGGCAATATCTAATGGAAGGATTCCTAATCCTGACAGCACAGACAATAGCTGTTGCAAACTGCCTGGTGCAGTATTTTTGAGTTCTAAGCTCTGGAGGAGAACAGAAGATCGATATGCTACTTCAAGACCCTCTTCTTTTTGCAGCATACAGCGGCCGCATGATGCAAAGAACATTCCTGCAAGGGATACCGACACTAGTACATACAGTCCTGGTAGCCAAAAGTTTCAGCATAACAATAGTATTAGACGTCTTGTGAACTCATCTACTGATGATAGTTGTGCCGCAAAGGGGAATTCAAGCCTCTGCTCTAGTCAAATGTCGGAGTATATAAACCGAGCTAGCGTACAAAGTCACAGTGCTATTGTACTTACTGAAGCCTCATTAGCTACTTCCACAGCACCAACGAACATTTGCAGCTGGTAATTGCTTCTGCTTGTTAAACTATCCTTTTTTGTTTATCTTCTGAATTACAGTTTTTGTGCCCACTTGCATATTTGTTTTCATCTAGTTTGAGCTATGTAATGGGATATTATTAAGCAATTGCACATAAATTTTGCAGCTTCATTAATTACAATTCAACTCAATGAAATGAACAAAGTTAAATGGGCATTACTTTCAAGTCTAGTAAATTTTATTTTGATACGGATGATTTGCAAACAATCCTAGTGTCCTTGTTTTCAACTCTAGTCTGCACCCTTATGACTGCAGGATGAAAGGTTTCACCCTTGGAATAGGTTAAGCAACTGGAAATAACTCACAAAAGTTTGAGATTAGCATATCAGGATTTTCTTAATTTTAGTCTCTGTCAAATTCCGTAACTATTTACACTAGCTTGCATTTTGAGGCTTAGTCCAAAGTTAAGGTTTGAGCTTACTTACATATGAATAAGACTATGAATGATCAAGTCATTCGTTACTTTTAATACATGAGTTTAGTTCTCCATTTCCATTGCATTCCCCACGAAAATGTTGTTGTCTTGCTTTCTGCACTAACTTTTATGATTGTTCTCATTTGTGTCATCAGACTGCAAGCTTTAAGCTGTTAAAGGAGTCTATGTAGATTGCAGTCTTTGCTGGGTGACATTACCATCGTTATCAAAGATGGAGTTGATGAAGATAGACTGATGATTAAGATTGCAAGTTCTGGGTTACTGCAGCCAGACTTCCAACTCATCTATCCTTCACTTGGTGGCAGAACTAGTCTTTGCAGATAGAACTCTTATTTGGCACTTCAATCATGGCTGATACAGATATATAGTTCCTAAATGGCTACACATAGTCCTGCATCTTCGGTTATATCGCTGAACCACGTAATTGTACGAGTTGAAACTTATAAAGTGCGATAGGATCAGGTTGTATTCATAGTTTAAAACCAGGGCATGCCATGGAGGCATTTCTGAGCATGCAAATTAGCTGCCCTGGATTACTTTTCCTTTTTACACATTAGAGAAATGGGGCCGAGGTGTATAGAAGCCCATTGGTCAGGGCTTATAGACCCTTTAAGCTAAACTCAAAACCTGGCTATGTACTATGGGCACTGTCATAGAGAAAACTAAACCTTTAAATATCCAATAATTTTTTATATTTTTTAGCTTGTTAAGCGAAAGATCTTTATTTTAGAAAATAGGTAAATAAATTCTAAACGGGCCAGGCCGAGTTTAGGCCCATCCACCTGAGTCTATATTGAAAATCTGTTTGGGCCTGGATCTGCCCAAGCTTGACAAGAAAAATGTGCTCGAGCTTGGTCTTGAGGCTCAGGCCGAATCAAACTTAAACAACTTCAAATTCGATTGGACCTGATTAAATATATATTTTATTGTTAAAAATTAAAAAAAGTTGTTTTAAAAATAATGATCCTTAATTATTGCTGGTGGAGAAGTCCCCGAGCCAGCATTATTTCCTGAAATGTTACAACGAAAGTGCCATCTCTTGTTAGAGCAATTCCCATCTTAAACCAATGAATTAATTGAATAACGTTTTTCCCATTTGAAGATTATTATTACATCCACGGCAGAAAACTCTGCAATATTTAATAAATTGAATGGTGAAAGTGAAGGCCAATGAAACAAGAAACACACACGGTATCTGTTCTTGTCAATGAGATGTCTATTATTCCGAGATGCCCTTTTCGCATTTAAGGAAAGCTTTAAACTTCTGTCTGCGCCACGTTTACACCTCCTATCCCTTCATATCTTTATAGTCTCAGTTACTGAAAGCTTCCTGGAATAAAGCTTTCTGTTGTTAGAAGATGGAGTCTGAACCACGTTGGAAGAGAAAACGAACGTTTAAACCCAATGAAGAGGTAGGTTTTGTGATGTCTTTAGTGGGTTTATCTTTCTTGATCTTTCTCTTTGTTTCCTCTACTCGATCTCTGTTCCAAGATAGGTCGTTCCGGCCAGTGCTTAAAGTTTCATCCATATCGCTCTTGCCGAGTAGGCTAACAAAGCGGTCTGTTCAAGTAAAATCCTCACCATTGATTGTGGAAGATAGGATCTTGTTTGGTGATCACTTGCTGTTGATTGTGTCAAGCAAGATTAACCCGAGGGAGAACTTGGACTGTGTGTACTATAGATTGTTAAATGCTTCTGCTGGGCAGCTTGATCAAGTTGTTGTTAGACCAGCTATATCTGTTGATGAGTACCATGAGGTGAAGTCCATTGTGATGTGTCCGCTTCCGGAGAGGAGTTATTCTGCTGCCTTGGACTTGCAGCGGGCCGGGGAGGCCACGGATGATGAATTGCTTTCAGGTGTTAATCAGAGTACGGCGGTGGTTCCTTCGTGGGATAAGGTGGTTTATGAGGCGATTTTGGATTGGAACACGGCGGTTTTGTTCGTTAAGGGGTTGAAGCTGCCACCTCGCAAAGAATCAGAGGCAACCCAGTTCAGGTGTCATTTTGGCTCTAGTAATTTTGATGAAGACGAAGGAACTGTGCTCACAACCGAAGCAATTACAGCAGCTCAAGAAGTGGTAAGGTGTTTGTTACCACGTAGCATGCGAAACAACACAGAGAAGGCTGAGGGACTTCTTGTTACAGTGAGTCGAGTTGTGGCTGGAGAAGATTCTGGAGCTCGCCCTCTGCCTTCTGTGGCTAGAATATACAGTACTACAAAGAACAATGACCAGAAAATTACAAAACACAAGTACGAGCTCTGTGCTTGTACCATGTTGTGGAACCAAGCTGCTTTTATGAGGGAATGGATTACGTACCATGGCTGGCTTGGAATTCAACGCTGGTTCATCTACGACAACAATAGCGATGATGGGCTCCAGGAGGTAATCGACGAGCTTAATTTGCAAAAACATAATATTAGCAGGCATTCTTGGCCTTGGATTAAAACACAGGAGGCTGGCTTTTCGCATTGCGGTTTGAGGGCAAGGAATGAATGCAAGTGGCTGGCATTTTTCGATGTGGATGAGTTCTTCTATTTCCCTCAGCACAAAGCACAAGATAAATCAGGTCAAAATTCACTGAGAAACCTTGTGGCAAACTACACCGATTCACCAACTTATGCAGAGATAAGAACAGTCTGCCACAGTTTTGGACCGTCTAGGTTGAACTCAGCCCCGTTGCAGGGTGTTACTGTAGGATATACTTGCCGGCTTAAATCTCCTGAGCGCTACAAATCTATTGTGAGGCCGGACCTCCTCGGTATAAGCCTTCTCAACGAGGTGCATCACTTTAGACTGAGAGAGGGATACAAGCATCTGAATTTGCCTAAAACCACAGTCGTACTGAACCATTACAAATATCAGGTTTGGTACACATATAAAGCCAAATTCTTTAGAAGAGCCTCTACTTATGTTGAGGATTGGCAAGAGGGCCAAAATAAGGGTTCAAAGGGCAAAGAACAAGGTTTTGGGACTGTGACCAATGAACCAGCTGATTGGAAGAAAAAGTTCTGTCAAGTTTGGGACACTGGCCTCAAGGACTTCGTTGAGGCCAATTTTGCTGATCCTGCATCGGGATTTCTTCCTTGGGAGAGATCCCTCACGTCTTTGGAGGTCTTTACTAGCTAATTGAATATGTGAAACAGACTAAGCACAAAAGTAATTATTCATTCTGATGTATTCTTTCTATTTTCGTTAAAAAGTAAATTTCGGACTTCTTAAGCATTTGAAAAGTTCAAAACATGAAATAATTTCTACTTCCAGTTTGGTTTCGATGCTTTTTCGCTTGCATTCGCATTTATCATCTGATAGAAGCTAAAGTTTGTGGATCTCCAAGGTAATAAGCTCATCAAAGTGAGAAGAATTGTGAATTGTATTGTATTTTCCCACTCTAGTGGCTGTACAGGACTATCAATTTGTAGCTACATAATTAGCTAAAAAGAAAATAATTCTAGGTCAAATATTCAATGAATGCCAAGATTTTAGGCTGTAAGGCTCCTATTAAGGCTATAATACACACATTAACATTCGCCCTCAAACTTAAGTAGAGAACTTGCCAACTAGAGTTTAGAAACTAGATCGTGAAATTGTTGAGGTGTATAAGTTTTAGTGAATATATTAGCAATACGGTTTGGGGTGACAAAATTGAGATTGATTGTGCGTTGAAGGACATAATGATGCACGAAGTGACAATCATTCTCAATATGTTTGGTGCACTTATAGAACACATCATTATGGGCTATTTCGATATCATTGCGATTATCACAATAGAATAGAGTAGCTAAGGAATGAGAGACACCTATATTTTAGAGAAGCCACGTTAGCTAATGGAGTTTAGAAGTAGTTTCCATGAGAGCTTGATATTCTACATCAGTGCTTAATCAAGAAATTATAGTCTACTTTTTGTCACACCAGGAAATTAGAGAGTTTCCAAGGATGAAGCAATAACCTATAATGGATCTTTAGCTTAATTAGCATCAGGGTAAACTTTTAATTCAAAAGTAGAATCATTCGAGGAATGGAGAACATGTAATAAGGTACACTTGATATAACAAAGAAAGCGAAGGGCAATTGCAAAGTGAGTTGGGTGAGGAGTAGACGTAAATTGACTGACAATATAAATTGTATATGCTATATCAAGACGATTGAAAGTAAGATAGATAAGACTTCCCATTAGTTGGTGATAAAGATTAGCATCACCTACAGGAGTACCATCAATAGCTATGAAATAAGCATTAGTCTCAATTGGAGTGTTATAAGTTTTGTCATCAGTAAGTCTTGCATGAGAGATTAGTTCAGTGGCATACTTTACTTGAGATAAATAATACTTAGAGGAGTTAGAAGTGATTTCAAGGTCTAAAAGTAACTCAAAAAACTCATATCTTTCATCTTAAATTGGTGCTTAAGAAAGGTTTTAAGATTCTTAATGCCTTGTAAATTGGCTTATGTAATGATCATATCATTTATATAGAGAAGAAGGAGCATGCATCCTTTAGTAGTCTTACGAATGCATAAGGCATGATTATAAGAGCTGGAATAAAAATCAAACTGAGAAACTATAGAGCTTGGCAAACCAAGCCTTGAGAGCCTGCTTTAAACCATATAAGGCCTTATGAAGATGACATAATTTAACTAATTGACAGTCATAGCTAGAAGTAGGATGCATATATATACCTCTTTAAAGAGATCTCCATTTAAAAAGACATTTTTGACATCCATCTGAAGTAATTTTTACTGTTAAGTTGAAGAAATAGTTATAAGGCTATTTAATGAAGTAAGACAAGCAACAAAAGAAAATGTTTGTTCATAATTAATTCCAATTTCTACATGAATCCTTTTGTTACAAGCCAGACCTTGTGTCGATCAATAGAAACATCTCCTATGGTTTTGATTTTTTAGACTCATTTGCACCCAATTATAGATTTATCTAGACGTAAGTTAACTATATCCCATGTATAAGCACTAATTAAGGCTTAAAGTTCTTCTGCCATTGCTTTCTACTAAAAAGGATTAGCACTCACAATATGTGTGAAGTTGAAAAAGAGAAAAAAGAGTAGAATAACAATGGTAATCCTGAATAGTGATATTAGGATGAGTGACCCTAGTTAATCAATGAAGAGGTAATGATTGAGGTGTTGTAGGTAGAGGAGAGGAATTATTAGTTTCCACAATTAAAGCAAATTCAAAGATTGATGCAGCAGGTTAGAGACTTTCTTCAAAAGATGGAAGAACTGCAATAGAATCATTATAGCTTCTCTTTACATTCACAGTTGTATTAAATTGGGTTTTACTATGGCACAAAATTTTGTATAATTTAGGAGCCTTAAATTTCTCAGCCATCAAATAAATCCAAATAGCTCTCGAATAATCATCAATTATTATAAAAAAATAATATGCTCCACAACTATATAAGATCACCAAACATCACAATGTATCAAATCAAAATCACCAGTTGCTCTATTACTACTAGAAATAAAAAAATACAAGTTTGGTTTGCTCGAAAATAATCATCACAACAATTATTTCCACTAGAACCATAAATAGTACTACTAACATTAGAACACAATAACTATTAAAGAAAAGAGATGACCTATACGTCGATGCTATAAAGCATATGAGTCTAGGACATTTGTTATGTGTGACTGAGTTGAAGGAACACTGCTAAAGTAGTAGACCCCATCTTGTTGTTCATCCACACCAATCAAGATCCTCAAAGCACAGTCTTGTATCACATACAACTTGTTAGTGATTGTGACAATGCAATTTACATCTTCAATCAAACGGGTAATTGAAATTAAGTTATAATTTAATTCGGGCATGAATAAAAAATGATGTGAAATTAATTCTCATCCAAAGTTAATAATCCCTTCTTACACTGCGGTTGCCAACTCTCTATTGGGTAGTCCAACTTAGGAAGATATCATATTCCACACATCGACAAAAAAAAGTTTATTTCCCATTATATGTTGAGTTACATATATGTCTAACATCCAACTCATTAAAAATTTATTATCAGATAACTTCTCAGTGTATAAAGAAGATGGTGTTTTATGCTTATTGATTATCAACACAAGTATAACCTATTGATCATCAGTAAGCTTTGACATACTTGCTTGATCTGAGTTTGTTAAAAAAATTTTGCTTGTTACAACCACTGTGCCAATTCCTTATGTAGCACTAGCTACTGCAGGTACGCCACAACCTCTGCTCCTCCACTTCTGCCTCCATTTTTGCTACGTCCTCTAAACCCATGACCTAAACCATGTTCATAAAACCACCAATATAGGTAACCTATTATCTTATTCCCTCACCTAGTGATCTAGACTTTACAATTTGAACACAAAACTTTCTCCCTCTTTTTATTATTCTGTAGCCTATTTGCTGCTTGAACAACCAAAGACAACTTCAGATTGTTCTTTTCATCCCTGAGTCGCTTACTTATGCTACTCTTCTTGGATCATTAAGGCATAAACCTAACTGAAAGATGCCATTAGTTCGTTGCTTAATATGTTAGTTAGAATGGATCCATAAATAACAATGCCCAATCTATAAGGAATTTGTGGATCTTCTCTTTCTCACATTCCTTGAGATATTCTTTTGCTAACTCACACCTACACCTACCATGCCTACATATCAATACTTTAGTGTAGTTGATCAATTCTTCTCATGTGCTCTTAAGTTTGCCAAAATGCATTACCACAATTTTGTTCTTGTGTTTGTAGCTTGAGATCGCCTCATTAAGTTGATGAACTTAGACCATCTCACAAATTCTTCGTGCTATCTATATAAAGTAAGAGCGGATCTGATTGGGGGATCGATAGCAATCATGATCTACCCTACGAACATAAAATTTATGCTCCACCAATCATCTAACTCTACGGAATCATCTACGAGTTGACCAATTGTTTCATCAATAAACCCCAACTTCTTCTTGACTTTGAACACATTTTGCATCATTTTTTTTTTACCATTTTTCATAGTTGGCTTCAACCTAAAGTACCAACCCACAAATGTTCAAACCTAGATTATTACCAAGTGGTAGATAATAAAGAGACATTAAATCAAGTATCTTACTTTTTTTAATTTTGTCTTCATCGTTGCTTTCCATATTTTTCGAACATATATCTCTCTGTCATCACTAGTATTAGGGTTTCAAAAGTATGAAGTCTTTAATACCATGAAAGTTT
>JAOTAZ010000001.1:3402920-3423687 GCA_025629785.1 Erythroxylum oxycarpum | reverse complement strand
GGATTCTTTCCTGCAGATTTACTATTTCTTGCGACTACAAACCCTGATGGTGTCTGCTACGTTGAGGTTTTCTTTTCCCATGCTGTTTAAGCCATTATTGTTCATGTTGTTGCATAAAAAGCATAACTTTTTTTCCTAGATCATATCACCTTCTTTTCTTTTTCCATTTTCTAATTTTTTTTCATTGCCAGACATCAAATTTAGATGGGGAAACAAATCTGAAGATCAGAAAGGCATTGGAAAAGACCTGGGATTACTTGACTCCTGAGAAAGCTGTGGAATTCAAAGGTTGATTCTAGGTTTAGAATATCGAAATATAGGGGTATATATGCCTCCAAAATCACATTGAAGTACCACAGAGCAGCAGTTAATATCAAGCTATTTCTGCATCTGTTTTAAGCTTCTTTCTGCTAACACTCTCAGCTTCGACACCTTACATGTTTAATATGAAATAGTAAAGTATCCTGGGTTGGTGAAATTGTTGAATAGGCTTTGCTAAGAGTTTATATCTAAAATTTTGCACACATTCCACGTTGACCTTTAAAGTGTCATCTTTCTTTTACGTCACAAGCATTCTTATATTACTTTATTAATGCAGGTGAAGTGCAGTGTGAGCAGCCTAACAATTCATTATATACATTCACTGGCAATCTTATTATTGATAAACAGACATTACCTCTCAGTCCAAACCAACTTTTGTTAAGAGTAAGTCTTAATTATATTTCCCACTTATAAACATTTAGTTCTATAACTCTCAGCTTTCTTCAATCAGGATGGAATAATTTCCTTGAATGATTCTAAGAACAAACTTGAATCCGTGCTCTGCATAATGGGGATTTACATCATATTTCTTGTACATTTGTTATGGTTTGATGATTTGACTGATCTTGGTATGGTGCGCTTCTAGGGATGCGGTCTCAGGAATACAGAGTACATTGTAGGGGTGGTTGTATTTACTGGTCACGAAACAAAGGTTTGTTGTCAAAATATTGATTTCTCATTGTTTTAGTGATCGTTGTCAAATTCGTGAACATCTTTGGTCGAATGATAACCTTGATATTACTTTCTCGTTATTCTTCATAAGTTTCCTTGTTTCATTGTGTGAGTACCTAGACATTCGAGTGTCTTGGTTTGTAGAAAGTTAGAGCATAGTAGGTTTATATCTGTGCCATAATGCAAGAAAAGTCAATTACTTGCAATTTTGACATCATATTCTGGCTGCTTACTTTGTTGCTGACATGTAGTTACTGGTTTATGGCTGTTTGGAATCTTGCAGGTTATGATGAATTCAATGAATGTTCCTTCTAAGAGAAGTACATTGGAAAGGAAACTTGACAAACTTATACTCATTCTTTTTGGAACACTCTTCATTATGTGTGTTATTGGAGCCATAGGCAGGTGAGTAATGGGTAAATTGTCAATTTCTTTTTACTTCTGCTCTTTGGATTTCCCCCCCTCAAACTTGCTACCTCGTGCCGTTGTTAGATTTCTTGCATGATAATGTTTTATGCTTCACAATATTATGCAGTGGTGTATTCATTAGTCGAAAGTATTTCTACCTAGGACTTGAGAAAGGTGTGGAACTGGCATTTGACCCTAGCAATCGATTTGGGGTAATACATGCTGTCTGCCTACATGTGTAAATTTTTGATTCTCTTTCCAGCCTTTTTTTTGAACTTCATGTTCTATATATTCTAGGTTGCTGCTCTGACCATGTTTACCCTGATCACACTATACTCTACGATAATCCCCATCTCGTTATATGTTTCCATTGAGGTCAGTCTCCAGGCCAGTTTCATGCAGTTTGCGATGACATTGTAGATTACCTGTTTTGGAATGTGCCATTTTTTGTTGATCAATTTCAATATCATGTCCAGATGATCAAATTTATTCAATGCACTCAATTTATCAACAAGGACTTGCATATGTTCCATGCTGATACCAATACACCTGCATTGGCAAGGACTTCAAATTTGAATGAGGAACTTGGACAGGTGAGTTAATGTCAAACAACCTTTGATGTTACTATTTATGGTCATGTAGCATTTTTTTTTTTGGTGGATGTGATATGTCCATTATGTTGGAGGTGATGAATATGGCTGTTTGAATTGCTTTAAATTGGTTGTACTTCATCATCCACTCGTCTGGTATTTTTAATTGGTGTTTTTTTCAGGTGGAATATATTTTTTCCGATAAAACAGGAACTTTAACAAGAAATTTGATGGAGTTCTTTAAGTGTTCTATTGGAGGTGAAATTTATGGAACTGGTATCACAGAAATTGAGCGGGGAGGGGCTCAAAGGAGCGGCATGACTATCCAGGAAGTATGATTCCTGTCATTTATATAACATTGAACAGAACAAGTTTATGTGTATGGATAAAGATACTATACTGCCATCATTACCTTTATTAGACTTGCTCTTAATAAGATTTTCTTGGTCTTCTTGAAGGTGCCTAGATCAGCCAATGCAATTCATGAGAAGGGTTTTAATTTTGATGATCCTAGGCTTATGCGAGGAGGTTGGAGAAATGAAGCTAATCCTGATCTCTGCAAGGTATTATATTTTTTTGAGGACTATTTTGTACTTTTGATATTTATTGGGCCCTTCAGAAAAGCATTTGTAGAAGCCAAGGTTATGATATTTTACTCCGATTAGAATTTATAATTGCTGATGGAAGTATTACATGTTACTTTTTCATTGTGTATGTGGATATTTTGTGATTTGATTAAATGATCTAGGAAAATTACAATCATGGTTAATATTTTTTTTCCCAATGTGTTTTGTGGTTGTAGTTGTCTATTTCTATTGTTCTGCATGGGAGTTTGTGATTGTAGTTATGTCTCGGTTGGAGACTTCTCTGCATAAGTTTGTAAGCCATGAAACTGAACATTGATGGTAAAAGATACTTCTCGTTGTTTCAATCCTTGCTGATGCTTAGACTTACGATTTGTTTTGGTTATGGTGTTCATTTCTCATTGAAACTTTACTAATTCTATGATGAGTGTCAAGGTTCTTCCCTTTTCATTTGAATTTGATACATTAATATAGTGGTGCAAGTGAATTACTGCCGCCAAGTATACTTTCCTATGAAAATTCTTTGTTTTTGTTCAGAACGTGTTAAATAAAAGGCGTATGGTCTTGAGTGTCCTTCTGGCATACTTTTATTGTGTATTATGATCTGTAATTTCTGGTGTGTTAAATTTTATTTCTGCCATTATACAGGAATTTTTCAGATGCCTTGCTATATGTCACACCGTGCTCACTGAAGGCGATGAGTCTCCTGCAAAAATCACTTACCAAGCTGCATCTCCTGATGAAGCTGCTTTAGTTACTGCTGCAAAGAACTTTGGATTCTTTTTCTACCGGTTTGTGATCTTGTTATACCATCTTGTGCTTGCCATTTTTAATTCTTCCCTTTACTTTAAAAGAATTCTATATCTACCAAAACAACTTTGATTTGATACCAGTTACGTGTTAAAAATTCTGCATATCTTGAGTCTAAGAACTAGTTCTTTTTTCCATTAGACGTACACCTACCATGATATATGTTCGTGAATCTCATGTTGAGAAGATGGGTAAAGTTCAGGATGTAGCGTATGAAATTCTTAATGTTTTGGAGTTCAATAGGTAAGCACAAACTTTTATTTGTCCAACATTCATTTATCATCTCATTCTGAATAATACTGACATCTTTTTTGTCTTTGATGTTATAGCACGAGAAAGCGTCAGTCTGTTGTTTGTCGTTATTCCGATGGTAGACTTGTCTTGTACTGCAAGGTATCATTTTTCTTAAGGATTGTTTATTCTATATGTTTGGTTGTCCCTGGGGAAGATGCTTAGCCCTCAAGGGAGGAGGATGCGATTCAAACCTGAGACCTTGTTCTGGGTTGGAGAGCCTGCACTGCTGGGTCCTCTGGTTCTTTTTGAGTTGATGCTTTTGTTGGCTTGGAAATAACACTTGTCAGGAAACCTTTGTTTAGGGTGCTGATACTGTGATTTACGAAAGACTGGCTGGTGGAAATGATGGCATTAAAAAAGTAACCAGGGAACACTTGGAACACTTTGGATCTGCTGGACTACGTACTCTTTGCCTAGCCTATAGGGACTTGAATCCTGAAGTGTATGAAAGCTGGAATGAGAAGTTCATCCAAGCAAAATCTTCTTTGAGGGATCGTGAGAAGAAGCTAGATGAGGTATATGCTGCCTGAGAAAATGTCTTTTCCATTAGATTTATTTTACCCTTGCTATGTTTTGTTGAAAGATGTTATCAATTATGCTATTGTTACTTGCTAAATCATTTAGTGAGTAGATTTTAAAGAAACATCACAAAATGTGTTTATTCATTATTGACTTATCTTTCATGTTTAAAACATTTCTTTCGCGGTTGTTGTACCCATTGCTTATTAGAAATCTTCTGATAGTAGAAGTAATGGATCATGTTCTGAAATTAGATGATTTTAGGAGTTAGTTTTTTCTAAGCATACTGTTCCTGATACTGTTTCTAATTTATTATTTAACAATGACTAAAAGCAGTATTTTTATTGTACTTTTCTGTTAGTGTGATTTAGCGAATGATGAAGGTGGCTAAATACTTGGAATGGCTGGTTTGCATTTAAAACTTTAGGAATAAACAGATCTTTTAGTAGGAAAATTTTGCACTGTAAATATTATTACAGTCCATTACAAGTTGTTCTCAAAAGGTTAATTGGAACAGTTATTTGTTTTTCAAACAAAATAAGTTCTTATTGTTCTTTAGTGGATTGACATACCTTTTCTTCGACAAGTGTATTCTAGTTATCTTCTTCTACAAACTAAATCTAATGCAGGTTGCAGAACTAATAGAAAAGGATCTTATTTTAATTGGGTGTACTGCTATAGAAGACAAACTTCAAGAAGGAGTGCCAACTTGTATAGAGACTCTTTCTACAGCTGGAATTAAGATCTGGGTACTAACAGGAGATAAGATGGAAACAGCAATAAACATAGCATACGGTGAGTTGTTACTTAATGTTATCTTGCCCTTCTGTAAGTGTTGTCTTGAGTTATGTGCCATCTTGTATGCTTGTGCAATTTTAAAAAATTTCTTTTGTTTATCATTCGCTGCAGCTTGCAACTTGATTAACAACGACATGAAGCAGTTTATTATTAGTTCTGAAACAGATGCAATTAGAGAAGTGGAAAACAGGGTAATAGTTTATTATTGTCTGATGCTAGGAATTTGGGGACTGTTCAATTTTAGTAGACATTATTCATTGCCTCCATCAAATGATAATTTTTGTTGCAGGGTGACCAAATAGAAATTGCTCGCTTTATGAAGGAAGAAGTAAAAAAAGAGCTAAAAAATTGCCTTGAGGAAGCACAGCACCATATGCACACCATATCTGGACCAAAATTAGCACTTATTATAGATGGCAAGTGCCTAATGTATGCATTAGACCCAAGTTTACGAGTAATGCTACTGAATCTGAGCTTGAATTGTAGTTCAGTTGTTTGTTGCCGAGTTTCTCCTTTACAGAAAGCACAGGTGATTACCCTTCTCATTATTTGTCATGTATTTACCATACATCTGAAAACCAAGTGTTTTACCAATTAGTGGAGAGCATAAAGCATGGAAATATCAAATTTTCTTCTTTTTATCTTGTTGGAAGTATTTAATGGAAAGACTGACTTTTTAACGTTACTGTGCTAAACTGAAAGTCCATTTTGTTTTGGTAACAGATTATTAGTCACATTCTTATGCATAAACTCTTACAGAAAACTTGATAAAATTCATGTATATGTTTGAGAATATGACTGCTTAGGTATATTTGGAGGAGCATGTTTAAAAGCTACAGTTGCATATATTTTTCTTAAAATAGATATTCTTGGTGTCAAATGCATACCTCGAGTATTCCAGGCCTTTTTTTTTTGAGAAATTTGTATGTATGTTTAGGTAACAAGTCTTGTCAAGAAAGGTGCACGTAAGATAACACTTAGTATTGGAGATGGTGCTAATGATGTTAGCATGATTCAAGCTGCTCATATTGGTGTTGGAATTAGTGGGTTGGAAGGGATGCAGGCAGTAATGGCTAGTGATTTTGCAATTGCCCAATTTCGTTATTTAACGGATTTGCTGCTTGTGCATGGACGTTGGTCCTATCTTAGAATATGCAAGGTATGAGTTTATGATCCTGAAGTCCTTAATCTTCCACTTAGTTGATTCTCTTACAACAATATGTCATATGTCCCTTTTAAATTGATGATGTTTTTATTGCTTCTGCAGGTTATCACGTATTTCTTTTACAAGAATCTTACATTCACCTTGACCCAATTTTGGTTCACCTTTCATACCGGGTTTTCTGGTCAAAGATTCTATGATGATTGGTTCCAGTCCCTGTATAATGTCATATTTACAGCCTTACCGGTTATCATGGTTGGGCTTTTTGACAAGGTTATTATACGTTCCAAAACCCCTTTAGTTTACAATTGTTTATAGTGTTCCATCCTAGAAGTACAAGGATTTGCATTAAGCTTGAATCTTTGACTTCCTTGGTGACATTAATGTGTGTTTTGCTAGGATGTTGGTGCTTCACTGTCCAAGAGGTATCCTCAACTGTACAAAGAAGGGATAAAGAATGTATTTTTCAAGTGGAGAGTGGTGGCTACATGGGCTTGCTTTTCAGTGTTGCAATCTTTAGTTTTCTACGCCTTTGTGACCGTGTCAAGTGATTGTGGTAAAAATCCATCAGGCAAGATGTTTGGACAATGGGATGTTAGCACAATGGCCTTCACATGTGTTGTAATCACAGTTAACCTGCGCCTTCTGATGATCTGTAATTCAATTACAAGATGGCATTACATTAGTGTTGGAGGAAGCATTTTGTCTTGGTTCTTATTCATTTTTGTATATTCACTTCTACGGGTAAGTTATTTGGATCTCTTCTTTTTCAATTTACAAAAAGATTTGGGGGTTATCAGAAATTGCTAGACCTGCTCATGACTGATGACATACTGATATGTATTTTGACATTAACGCAGGAGAATGTTTACTTCGTGATTTATGTGTTGATGAGTACATTCTATTTCTACGTCGCACTTATTCTTGTTCCCATTGTTGCACTCCTCGGTGACTTCATTTACCAAGGGTAAGGTTCAGGAATTTATTTTGAAACACGTGATGGCAATTTTTTTAATACATGATCAGCATCTTTTATCATTAGCAAACACATTTTGTTCACACTAATCATTAGACCAAATTAGTTTCCATTGAATCCGAAATGCATCTTGTATCCCTAAACTGGTTCCTGATTTAGGTTGAGCTGCACGGACAAGAAAACTCCCTTAAAAGTCTAGAAACCCTCATTTATCAAGCAATGCTGGTTTTTAGCTTAAAAGTTTGCTGAAGGAATATTACTTGAATACTTAGGTTGTAACATTGTAAAGTTTGTTCACCAAATAAACATGTATAAATAGTTCAGAGCCAGATCTTAAGAACAAAATGGTTTCCATGCACTCTTTATTATCTCTTTTTTTTTTAACCTTTGATTTTTTCTGTTGTATATTCGTTCATTTGTATCCTTAATTTTTATGTGTTTTGGAGCAGGGTTCAAAGATGGTTCTTTCCCTACGATTATCAGATTGTTCAGGAAATTCACAGACATGAGCCTGATGACAATTCAAGAGCTGAACTGCTTGAGATTGAGAACCGGCTAACACCCCAAGAGGAAAGGAGCTACGCTGTAGCTCAACTTCCACGAGAATTATCTAAACATACAGGCTTTGCTTTTGATTCACCTGGATACGAGTCATTTTTTGCTGCACAGCTAGGTATCTATGCCCCACAGAAGGCATGGGATGTTGCAAGGAGAGCCAGTGCGAGGTCGCGGCCAAAGATACCCAAAAAGAATTAAGCCCTTAAGGTAACTTTGTACAAAAGGTCTTTTATTTTTTCAAAAAATCCACGCCCTGATTTAGTTTAAGTAGAGAATTTGTAAATGTAGTCGTATTTTGCTTGTTTTGTTCAACAGGATCCCCCTTTCTTTTTTTTTGGTGTGTGTAATTGTTGCTTCTCCAATATATATCCATGGAGAAAAATGGTTATTAGGGTCATTACTACTGTACAGCTAACCAATTGAAATGGGCATTTTGGTAGTGCATGCTGATTTCAGTTTATGATGTTCGCAAGGATGCCATTTTGTTCCTTCATACGATGCCAAAATTTACATGACTGAACTAATGACTAATATATTTACTGGAGTTGATACGGTAGAACAAAAACTAGGGTTTTCGATCGATTTAGAATCGGAATTTGGGAAATAGTTAAAGAATCAGGAAGAGATGTTGGAAGAGAAGAAAGGAGTATTCATTGCCAAACTGAAACTCTGTATTAACAACTATCAGTCAGCTTTTTCATAGTTGTTAAACACAAGTAGAGCCAATAAATATTAGGCAGATTTACTTTTCACTTACAAATTGAATAGTTTATAACATCATTTTCTTTATAGTTTTTTAGAGAATGTAGTTGATCTGCTCATTCGACGATCACCTAGACAGCAATTTGATTATTCTGTTTGCCAATCTTTTTCCAAGATTGCTATAGGAATCTTCACAATTGAACCTTGTAAAATAAGAAAAATAGTTTTTCCGATCAGGTGGTGAGACCAATGTTAAATTGTTATAACCAAAACTAACATATTAACAATGTTAAATTTCCATAATTAAAACTAACATATCCTTCTCATAAACAACCAAATGGCTATTCTCGGAGATAAAGCTTTATTAATATAGTCAATTGGATGCCAATCCTTCATCAATACTACTCTAATGCCTTACTTTCTTGAGTGTTACTAATGTTAGGTAATGCCAGTATTAGACCAACCATCGCAATATTCTTAAAAAAAGCTTTATATGTTCTTCAAGAGTGCAATCAATAACTTATTAATTTGTCTATACTCCTTTATAAATGTTCAATAATATCTAGTCATCCTAAGAAAATTCTTAAATTGCTAGATATTTGTTGCTAAAATTGTCTCAATTTCTTTTATTATCGTTAAAAAAAGATGGTATATCTTAAGCACTCAATATATTTAGCGCCAAAAGTGCCTTTACTCTCGTTAGTATATAACATTTGCTTTCTCAACACTAACAACACCTTTTCCAATTGAACCAAGTGCTCACACAAGATTATGTAAAAGCATGTCATCGTAAGATACCAAAACAAATTTCCTTACATAAAGATTAAAATAATATCTGTTAAGAATTGAAAGGCATTAGTGAGTCCAAAATGCTTGACAAAAAACTCACAATATCTTTCATGAGTTTTAAAAGCATTTTTCGGATATCATCCTTATTTGTCCTAATTTGATGATGACCATAAGCAAATCTAACTTTAAATCTACTTAAAACCATGCAATTCATCTAACAACTCCAGTAAGTTTATGAAATTTATCTTTATATATATGTTCATAAAGAGCCTTATAATCTATGTATAATATCCAAGTTCCATATTTAATTTGAACCAAAAATATTGAAGAAGAAAATGAACTTATGATGCATTGGATGATCCCTTACTTCAACATTTCGTATAGAAGCTCCTCAATGGCATCTTTCTAAGCTCTATAATGTCTGTAAGGTCACAAATTGGTGGTTGTTCCACCGTTATTTAATGAAATTGGGTGATCATGTGCCCTTTTAAAAGGTAACTTCTTAGGATCTATGGATACATCTTGATACCTTTCTAGCAACTTTATTATTATGCTAGCTTTGTCCATTTCTTAAGAGCCACCATTACTCCTTTATTTGTTAACTTCGTTCATTCAAATAATTGGAATAGACCATTTTTTTCTAATCTAAATGTAAACTAGTCAATTACATATTTTATATGTAACTTGTGGAGATTTGAGATGGCAGAAGGAACCCAATCACAAGACTAGAACATTTAAAGAAATTATTGAGTTGCATATTAAAGAGCTAGAGGTTAAATAAGAGAGTGAATTAAAGAACACTTAAAGAAATTATTGAGTTGCAGATTAAAGAGCTAGAGGTAAAATAGGAGAGAGAATTGAATGAATTGGAACTGATGATGCAATAACTTCCATAAATGTGCTTACAATAACAAATGAGTAATGCAGAGGAAAGGTTACAAACCAACCAATCTTAATCATCTTCACATCTAGATTATATGGTTCTAACTAGGTTGACAAAGTTGTAGTTTCCTTATTTTGACGACAAGAAAGTTAAAAAATGGATTCAGTTTTTTTTTTCGATCCTCCAACTCTTAAGGTGAAGATCATGGTAATATAACTGAATTAAAAAGTTTTACTATGGAATTAATTATATATTAAGAAAAGATTGACCTGGTTTTAAGCTTAGGGGAATATATCTTGCCCTTAGAACAATGTTTTAGAGAGACAATTATATTAATCAGGTTGGAGACTTGAAGGAACTAGCTCAAACAATTCGTGGAAAGAATATTATGCCAAATTTGTTGTTTTTTTTTGTAATTTGATTATTCATAAACCTTATTTAGTAAGTGTACTCTAGAAAAGGCTTACAAATAATATTGAATGAGCTATAAAGTTATTAAATCCATAGAACTTACACTGATGAATAAATTTGCTAGAGTCCAACAATTAACACCTTTATAAGACAACTATCAGAAGTCATTAGGGAGGCGTATCTAATGCTAATAGGTATTTATTAGTAATTTTGCATACCCAATCCCATCAAGTTAAATAACTTAAACTATTGGCCTAAAATTAACTAACACTAGCAAAGATCAGGATGAATGGAGGCTAAAAGACTATACTTTTAGTGTGATGAAAAGTATGTTCCTAGGCATAAGTTTAAAAAGAAAATTTTCATATGTATATTGTTCAAAATGTGGGAGAAGAAAGCCAAGATGCTAAGGTAAGGGAATGTGCAGTAAATAATGTTGATTTGTTAAACCAAAATTTGTTTTTGCAAGTTATGAAATGAGTTATTAATGAAGGTTTTAGGCAAATGGAGGTAGTACGACACTTTAGAAATAAGCCAATCCACTTTTTGATAATATAGTGGCAATACTCATAATTTTATATTGCAATAGAGTGGTTAACGAGGAAGAAGATTATTTCTTAAAGGAAATTGAGCTTGTGAGGGTTTAAAATTTTGGAGGAATGTAGTAAATAAGTTATCATCTTTGTAAAGGTTTTAAGTGGACAATGGAAGGGCATCAATTGTGTAGAGAAGCTCTAATGTTAGCTATTGGAGGCAGTCATATAGTATATTATAGTGCAATGTATAGCTTCTCTTAATGAATCCTTTTGCAAATTTTTTAAGGGGATTATGAAACTTAAGTGGAATTAGTAAAGGGTTCAACTACGTATGTTAAAACTAGTAAATGGTTCAAATCTCCACAAGTTAACATAATTTATTACTCTAATACTAATTTTATTCAACCATAATGAAAACTAATTTCAATCAATTTAAAACATAAAATTTGAGGGAATATGCAAAGAAAAAGAAGAGAAACAAAAAGAGAAGAGAGAAAATTTAACCAAATTAAAATCTATTATTAACAACCATCAACAACTTTTTCTTAGTCATTAGAAATTAAAAAATGAGCTGACAAAAAATTGGTATTTGTATACTTTTGTTACAAATTGAATAATCTACAACCACAACATTTTATTTATGATATTTTCCTTAGAATCATGGCAACATTGTTTTTCTTTATCTTTTTCACTCCTTCAGCTCCTACACCACAACTATCTTTCTCATCACCATAAATCCCTTTTTATCTATATTAACTTGTATTATTATACAAAAAATGCAAGAAAACAAGCATGCCCTAAATAAATTAGTACCATTATTTGTGCTCCAATTATAATAAGATGTATAAATTGGTGATCGTGGCATAAGTAATTTGGAGCCTTTGAGCTAAGCTCAGAAGTGAGAATATCCAAGGTGTAACCTATATTGTTTGATAAAAACCTCATAGCTCTTTCAAGTTCTATAGATGCTGAAGGTATGATCAATACTTTACCTGAATCCTTTTTACATTAGCTTTTATAATATAATCCTTTTTTCAGTATCACTTCTAATTCATTTCTCATTTACCGAACTTTCAAATTTGATGCCTATGTATAGCTAAATAGACCATGATCAAGTTAATTGATCATACTTTTCTTTCCTTAAGATTTGGAGTGATTTGATTCCCTTCGGACATACTTTTGGTTCATGATTACACTCTTAATTCTTGATGGAAAACTTGTGCAGTCCTTGTTAATAGGCTTATGGTTATATCTCATTTAAATATTAGAAGACACTCTTTTTGAATTACAACTTTTATCAAGCAATCATTTTTTACAAACCGTAAAATTAACCTTGCCACTTTGTGCTTAACTAAAATTTCAAAACCTAGTTAACCTCCTTTCTTTTCAATAATTTGGTTTACACATATTAAGATCTTTGATATAATAGTTCATCAATTATTTTCCAACCAAGATAAGTTTTGAAACTTCTTATATCATAAGTATAATTCTTACTAAAGGATCACTTTCTATAAACTTTTCTTACAAGTTAAAATACAAAATAAGTTTGATATGGAGGTTTTAGTTCTTGGGTTTGGAGGAAATTTAAGGGCTTTGGGTAAGATATCACATTTAATAATCATAAATTTCATCTCCCTATATATAGTATATTATTCACCTCTAAAATAATAATCATGTTTACAAGTTAATGTCTTTAATAATTTCAACAATAGATTTTTTTAAAAAAAGTTTTAAGTTAAGGTAAAGGCTATAGGTGCAATTTTTGACCCTAATATTTTTATCTTAATTTAAATTTAACTATAATATTTAGTAGCATTAAATAAGAACTCTAGTGTTATAAAACTATTATTTTTGAACCTTAAGTTGACATAACCCTAAACTTCCATTTGAAATCTATCTAACAAACATATTTGGATTTTTTATATTAAATATGGGCACGACATTGTATTTAGGCATCCTAGTTCATGATGTAGGATCTACTTGGTCTAGGCTATCCTTTTCTGATTTAAGGATGAAATCCTTAATCTTGCCCTTAAATCATACTGTTTGAAGGTTTTTTTAATCTCTACTATTTATTTTTTTTTGTCTCACATCGTCTAAAGAGTAGGAAATAGTTAGGTAAGTCACTTTGATAAGTAATTCACTATTTTCTTTCTCCTTATTAAATGTCTATTTTGTCTCTTTTTAGTTAATCATTCGTTATTGTCCAATGCATAAGAGACAATGCCATCCTTGGTTGATTTGTACATTCTGGAGGAAAGAGATAGAATGGTGTTTTACAGGTAGGTTTCCTTTACATATTTTTCTTGCATGTAATCCCAAAATTTATTATAGGCATCCTTAAGTTTTATTATAAATTTCTTTTATTGTTTTACAACAATCTCTATATGATATGTATTTTATTATATGTCCTTATGCTTATATTAGTATACTATTTCTTTTGTCATTTTGTGCCCCACATGTTCTGATTATAATCTTGTTTTAATATATTTTATTAGCGAGTTCTCATGGTCCAAGTAATTAAGGTTTCATATTTTTATTAATTTGTTTTTTTAGTTGAATATTTTCCAATTGTATCACCATGTACAATAAATTAGTCAACTAATTCTTTTCTTTTTATTTCAGTGTGTGAATAGATGTATGTTTAAAACATATTATATGGAGGGTGTGGACTTAAATGGATGTACTTATTTAGATTAGGTAATTTATTTTAACAAAAGCTCTATCATGTTAATTGTTTAGATTTGAATTTTGTATGGCTTTCAGAAGATGGAGATAAGACTTGGATAATGAATGCTTGTGCATGGAAATTATTGAACCTTAAAGGACATAAAAACATGTGGTTTAGGCATTGAAAGAGAAAGGTCATACCTTTAAACTGATATAGGTTTTGAGATGTTGGGTCTTGATGCCTTTAGATCTTTGGGTAAGGGAGGCTTTAATTGCTAACCAAAGGTTTTATATAGTTTATAAAAATTTAGGTATGTCAAGGATGACTTGGACCTTAGGATCTAGGATACGAAATTTACAGTAAAACATTTTACATATAAAGACTGTACTTAGGCCTAAATATTAATTTTCAAACTTTCATTTAGTTTGACATATGTAAGCCTTTAGATTTTTTTTATTTACTGTGCTATTTGGTTATTCTTTTATTTAATTTGATTGTATTATATTTGAGTAAACATACTGTTATTTTGGGGTTGTAATGGCTAACTATATATAACAATGTTAGAACTAACCGAGGACATGAATCGCAACCAAAAACTTTGACGTACTAGGATACCTATAAAAGATCCCTCATAAAGATATCTTTGTAGCTCTTATAAGTTTTTTACCTTTTTCTTCTTGTAATTAGCCTAAATTTGTAAATAGGTAGTACTTACCTTTTAGGGATTTAGTCTAAGCCTTTTTTTCCTACATTGCTTGATTTAGTAGTAGTAGTAGTAGTAGTAATTGTTGTTGTTATTGTTGTTGTTGTTGTTGTTGTTGTTGTTGTTGTTGTTGTTGTTGTTATTATTATTATTATTATTATTATTATTATTTCTTCAAAACTTGCATCACATACTTAAAGATTTTTTTTAACGCTTCATGTTACATTTACGCGTGGGTCTATCAGAAACAATCTCTCTACTTTATAGGGATAAGGCTGCGTACTATCATACTTCTCCAAACCCCATATTGGTGAGGGATTCAACTGGGTGCGATGATGATTAAAAACCTTGTCTTTAGGTACCCTTGCAATCACAAAACCTAAAAGAAGCGATTGTTCTCTTTTCCCCCTCTCATTCTCTTCTTTGATCAGGTACGTTTTGGCCCTCCTTTTTATAAATCTTTCATAATTATTTGGTGCGTCCATTTAGCATTTTTAGATCTTTCATATTTCTTTGGGATTACATTGTGGTTTTTGGTATTGATGGCATATGATTGAAATTTAAGATGTATAAGTAAGTGTAGTGTATTTCTTTGCAGAATGGACTCCTAAATTAAGCATGCTTTGGTGGTGAAGATTATGGGTTGAATTGGGTCTTGAGAGCAAGTGACTAAGGTTAGGGTCAAGTTTCTTGATGATTAGAATTGGTTCATCATGAGAAATGTGAAGCGTCCAGTGAGAGAAGGGGATATTCTCGCCCATATTAAGTTGGAGAGAGAGGCTAAGAGGCTTCGTTGATCACACCTTCAGATGTATTATTTGTTTTTCTTGAAATTTTTTTGCTAGAGGTTGTTGGTTTTAACAATAGCTTATGTAGACTCCATTCCATATGCCTTTGCCTTTGACATCAAATCCTGAGTTCATATTTATGGGTGAGGATTTTGTTTTCCAGAAGTGGTTATGGTTTTGGTTTCTTGGAAGTGCTTTTCCTTGTTAATAGCATTAACAGTGCCTTAATTGTTAAAGATCTTTGGTAGTAATATCAATAGTCAATACAATCTACTTTTGTTTCTAGTATTTGGGTTGATGAGCAAAATTGTTACTATATGTTTATTGAGTGTCACCAGTCCTTTGTTGCTACATCAAATGTTGAAATTTGCAAATTGTGAAAGGATGTGAATTTACTTATTGAACAAGGCAACTCCAAGAATAACATTGGTGTTGGTGACTTAAAGAGGCTTATGTTAAAGGCAGGTTGTGTGACAATATCTTGGCACTAAAAACTAGTATCATTTCTGACAACTTCTATTTTATGGCCACTAATGCAAAAAATTTTATTGATTAAGAAATTAAATTGTTAAATTTAATAATATTATTTATGACAAACATGAACACATTAGTGATACATTTATTGTAATATATAATTTTTATTTAGTGATAACATTATTATAACATATAACTTTCGTACTTGTGACAAAATTTGTTAGACAATATGGTCATTGATGCAAATTTCTTTTACCACTAATGCAATTCCATTGATGAATTGATAGTTTTATTTTTGACAATAACAATCACATTAGTGACAATATATTTTGTAAGAACAAATTTTCATTTTTGTGACAAAATGATGTTGGCACTTTTTCCTTAAAAATATTAGTGACCAAGAAGTTATGAACATCAAGTGATAACTATTTTGTCATTATTTTCAATTATTTTAGTGGCAATGATATTTTCAAAATAAAATGAAGTATTGTTATGATTTATTTCGTTACTACTTTATATTATTTGTGACGACAAACTTTTCATAAATATATAAAGTTATTGTGCCATATAGTTTTGTCACACAATTTGTGATTTTTGGTGTCAGTACTTTTGTCACAAAAGTGTTACATAATTGTGACCATTTTCTAAATTTGTCACTATTTTATTAGTGATAGAGGGATTTGTGATGGGAGGTGACGACTTTAAAAATTGGAGACTATTAATAGTAGTGACTAATATTACTGCTTTTAGTGACAACTTTTTCTTTCACTAAAAATACAATTTCTTATAGTGATGATCACTGATAATGGATTGTAGCATCCCATGGAGTTTAAATACATTATCAATGAAGATGTGTGTCACCTCTTATGCTGTGAAAGGATGTCCCAATGCTATGAAACGGGGATATTTACTTAACCTGCCTACCACCACAAAAACACAAGATTTACCCCTGAGATAGGTAGACCCACAACAAAATCCAAGCTAATTTCTCTCTAGCATCCTTCTGGTATCGGAAGTGGTTATAATAACCCCGAATAAGCAGCATGATCATGCTTGCTTCTGTGGCAAGTCTCACTATTGGTCACATATTTCATCTTTCGCCATTTGTTTCCAATGGAAAAGACCTTGAATCCTTTTTAATATGGCAGTGACCCTCAAGTGCCCTTCTTGGGCGCTATCATGTGCAATTTATAATATTTTTCTTCTCAATTCTTTATCACAACTTACTACCAACCTTCCTTTCCACTAAAATAAAGTCATTATTCCATTCATAGTTTCCTGTTTGAATTTCTCCAATTTTTAGCTTGTCAATCAGGTCCTTGATAGTGGCATTGGTTCTCTACCATTCCTTAATTTCATCTATTAAAGCGGCTTACACTTGAGACATTGTTAATGCCAGCAGCTCCCTGCTTGATATCTACAACAAGGTATCTGCAGACACATTGTCATTACCGCTTCAATAAACCACTTCAAAGTTATAGCCAATAACCTTAGGCAACCAGGTCAGTTGAAATGGCATTGACACCCTATATTCTTGTAGGTACTTAAAACTCTTATGGTTTGTCACCATTTTAAAAAATCTTCTATTTAGGTAATGGTATCAATATTTCACCACTTTAATAACTTTTAGGAATTCCTTCTCATAAGTTGATAGTTCTTGATGTTTGGGAGCTAATGATTTACTAAGGAATGCAATCGGGTGTCCCTCTTATTGGAGGACAGCCCTTAGGGACAAAAAATGTGGCCCAACCTAGCCCAAGTTTTGCTAGGGTTGATTAGGCCACATGTCGAGATTACTTATCCCGATGTCATTTTCTTAACTTTTTTACAAAACATAATGTTGGGTTGGGACAAACCCATTATCATTCCTAACAACCCTTATACTTGTTCCATAAGCATCAACTTTGACTGTAAATGGCTAAGAGAAATTTGGAAGTGTGAGCACTGGTGCTAATACCAATGATTCTTTTAGCTTTTTGAACGCTTGTTGTTGTTTTGGGCTCCATTCCTAACTTCCTACAATGTGTTTCTTTGACAACTCGTTCAAAGGTTTAGCAATGATTTCGTAATGTTTAATAAATTTACAATAGTATCATGTTAACCCTAAAAATCCTCTGACTTCCTTCAAGGTTTACAATAAGGGCTAATTTTGTATGGTATGGATCCTATTGACATCCATAAACACCCCCTCTTAGAAATCAAATAGCCAAAATACTCGATTTTTGTAGCCCCAAATGTGCATTTGTTATTGTTAAGGAAGAGTCATTGTTGCTTCAGAATTCGTAACACCTTCTGTAAGTTATCCAAATGTTGTGTGAAATCTCAACTGTAAATAAGGAGGTCATCAATGAACTTGCAGAAACTTCCACAAGTATGGCTGAAAAATGTCATTCATCAAACTTTGAAATGTTGACAGTGTGTTAGTTAGACTGAATGGCATTACCAAGAACTCAAAATGCCTATTATGAGTTTTGAATGTTGTTTTTGGAATGTCATCTTCCTTTATTCGAATATGGTGATACCTAGACTTAAGATCCAACTTTAATTACCAGTTTGAAACCTTTATCTCCTCCAGTAATTCTTTGATAACTAGAATTGGAAACTTGTTCTTGACAGTGTACTTTTTTATTTATCTGTAATTGACAAATATTCATTAGTTATTATCCTTCTTCTTAAATAGGATTACAGGTTATGCGTAAGGGCTCACGCTTGTCGTTATGAATCCCTACTCCAAGAACTCCTGCACCACATGCTCGATTGCATCCTTCTATTCTTCAAAGTACCAATATGGCCATATGTTCACAGGTTCCACTCCCTATTTAAGTGGGATAACGTGATCTTAAGTTCTATTAGGTGGTAGTTGCTTAGTCTCCTAAAACACCTCTCTATAATATGCCAACAAGCCTTCTAATTCTTCTTTGGTGTTGGAACATTTTTCCAATGACAAGTTTTGCATATGATACTCAACCAAATGTGACAGTTTTAATATAAATAGAGAGTTTTTATACGAGTTTGTAATAAGCTTACAAAGCCCTTTACTTGAGATTTCCCATGCAGTATCCTCGATATTACCTGTCAATCTTTTGGTTCTTCCTCCCCACTGAAACTCCATTATTTTCTCCTTAAAATTATAAAGTACATTATTGAGGGTAGCCAATCACTAGACTCCAAAAACTAAGTCACAACCTCTTATGTGGATGAGTAATGCCTCTGTAGTAATAATCCCTGCATCTTCCACGTGAACTTCTCACATATTTGGTGGAATTTGAGCTTAGGTACCCCTCCTACTATTATACTTAAGCAAGAATCTCCATCACCTCTAAGTCTCCCTTTTTGATCAACCCTTCATCGAGAAAGTTATGGGTGGTCCTATTGTCAATGAAGATATACAAGGATATTTTGTAATAGCTGCCAATCAAATGCATTTGCTTGAATTCTCCTAAGTCTCTTAACCCCCACATTGCCTTTGTTGAACCCTTATTATTATTATTATTATTGATTTACTTATTTCATTATTTTCTGGAATTGAGCCTATTAACTAGGGTTTGTGTTAAGAATGAAGGAAGAAAGAAGAGAAAGATGAAACCATTTTGACTTTAGATTTCTAAGCTAGAGTTTTGGTTTTCCAGCCTAGATGGACTATGGGTAGGTTAGGTTTAAATTAAACTTTGACATTTTTTATTCTTGAAGTTTTATGAATTTTCATTTGAATATGGATTAAATAGGAATTTGTTTATTTGAAGGGAATTAATAAAACCTTACTCAAGAGCAAGAGGAAAGGCAATCTTGAGTTTGAATTTTCAACGAAATTGGGTGGGTAATATGTTTATAGTTGTTGTGTGGTAGGCAAATGCCCTACTTGTGTGTTTATGCTTAAATTACTTAAACTTGGATTGTTGTGAAGATTTGAAAATGCATGATGAATTATGACCATGTTATACCTTGAAAAAGGTTATGACATTTTGGATTGAATGAAAAGAACAAAAAGCATGAGAATATGGATTTATGATTGATTGAATTGAACATAAATTTGCTTGTGATTAGGCAAGAGAGGAACCCATTTTGTTAGTCACGTGCATGTTGACCTATAGCCTTCTCTCGGCTGCCCGCTTGAGGCCACAAGATCCTGAGAAATTGGACTCGTTTTGTTCACGATGTAAATTTTGGTTTCTCTGTTTCATTCCACGGAACTCTCGAGCCATTTATTTGTGCATTGTATCTTTGAATTGTCAAGTATGCTGCATTTGAGTGATTTGCTTAATGGATAAAGTCTATGTTATGTGTTATGCATTAACTTGCTTAATTATGAGTTTGAATTGTTGAGTATTAAATTGCTAGACATACTTGTACATATGCTTGAATGCGTGGCTCGTTACCGATGACTATAGATATATTAGTCACTGAGCTGTGTAGCTCATCCTACAATTCCCTCCTCAGGTGCAGAACAAGAAGGTTAGCAATCCTTGCAAGGCATCGAAAACACCAAGATAGTTAGAGACTTTTGTACTAAGTTAGTAGCTTTTAGATAGCTTTATAAGCATATCAAACATTGAGCATCCATTTGTATTTTTATTAAGCAATTGATGTGTATGTTGATATGTAATTAAAACTAGGCTGAAATTGTGTTTGGATTTGTTAATGAAATATGATTGCCTTTTGCATATGACTTTCTAAGTCTTTGCATCACATTTTTTAATCTTTTCATAGGTGTGAAAATTGTGTTTGTCTTACAAGGACAATCTAGAATAATCTAGGCTAAATTAGACAAAATTGTTTTCTAGAAAGTTGTAGTTTATTGTTTAGCTTTCCAATGGTATAAATGTTGGACCCCGCTTTGGGAGCCCAACTTCGGATCATAAAACGTGAGCTTAATCCAATGGAATTTCCTTGACCATCATCTAGTCATCTTCTTGCTCTGATACCACAAATGTTGGATCTCGATTCCGGAACCCAACTCTCTTGCTTACTCATTCGTCTGTTGGACCCTGCTTAATTCCAAAGTCTAACGCTTACTCTAATAATCATGAAACGTGAGCATGCATACTAACTTGAAGGGTTCTTTCATTAAACCCTTACTAGCCATCATATATATATATATATATATATATATTTCATTCT
>JAOTAZ010000001.1:3382163-3399633 GCA_025629785.1 Erythroxylum oxycarpum | reverse complement strand
TGATAATTAAACTCAAAAGATCACACACCATCATTGACCATAAGACCTTTCCTGGAAAATGTTGGGAAATCTATCAGCATCAATAACTTGGCAAGTACACAATGTAAAACATGTCTGTATATCAAGCATGATATCAAGTGAAAATTTTTGTTAGTAGAAATGATGAGTGTGACCAGCATACCTGATTGGGGTCATTGATAAGATTGAGATGAACAAAAAGTAGAAATTTGCCACGCGCCTGAACTGTGAATGCAAACAGAATATACTATCAGGAAAAAGGCTCAGATATTCAAATAACAGGAAGGTGAGGAAACTACTTTGGCATACAGGACTTGAGCTCAATCACTTAACTATAATGTTTTTTCAAGCATCGCTAGTGTAAGTAAAAAATTTGAAAAATTCAAAATCAATTCATTCTTGATGTCAGTTCATCAATAATTACAATGTTTAAAAACATTATTAAACTAAGAGCACAATCAACATTACATAAGGGTTAAAAAAAATGTCCAATATAGCAAACTTTCCTTTTCCAAATATTAGCTTACCTGCTCAAACAGCCCTTTTGGTAAGAAGGTAAAGAAGTTGTACTTTGTAGTTGATATAGAATTGCCCTGAAACAATTAATCTCCAGCAATTAAAAGAAATCAATGCAATGAGGTAGACACTCAAATTCAGAATTGGAAACGTTACCACATTTTTTCCCATAAATCAAAAACATTCTTCAAAATATATTAGCAACAAAATGTCCAAATTCAACTGATACAGAATAAATGAAAAGAAGCAGCTTTCATAAAGAAGCTTCAAGTTGAAACAATCATAACTAGGATTTTACATAACAAAGCTACTTGGTTCCCAACTTCAAGAGAGGAAATCAATGTTCTTGGCTAATTCCTTTATATTGTGTCAGTAGAATAACCAGTTGACAGGCTTAAATGATGCATGTGTTTCGGAAATATGAATTGACACTACAGTTTTTTCAATTAACTCCTAGAAGATGGCCTGATATGGGCAAAACGTGTTACAAGCAAATGGCTTCCCATCAAATGTAGAAGGATGTCCAACATTTTCAATACTTCTAATGTATCAAGGATAAATTAATGGCCCAAAAATATGAATAAGATAAAATTGCATTCAAAGCGTTTCAACTTGGTACATAACAGGTCAATTTCTAGAGATATATAACATAAAGAATGTTTTCACACAGATTATAAGATAGTGAAGTAATCCAAGAAGGAATGAGTCTCAGACAGGTTGGAAAGAAAATAAATAGTAAGTTCTTATAGTGTTTGGTTGAAGCACTTCCTTCTCATCCTCAAGCACATTAAACTTCTAAAACAAATTGTAAATGCTGTGGAACAAGCACCTATCTATATATAACAACTTTTTCTTTGCTATCTAATTAAACTTTGATCTGAACATCTATCAGGAACAAAACAGACGAGATACCGAAGCCGCAAGCTTTCATTTAAAAATCAAGTATGGACACTTACAATTTTGCACCATCAAGCAAAAAGGTTTCAACCAATGCCTTTACTGAATAATAGAAAAAACCTCGGTTTCGCATCCGATTAAAGCCTAACTAGTCAGTAGCACCAAGTCAACTGAATTTTCACCAGTAACTTAAAAAAACTTTTTTTTTCTCACCAACCAAAATGATCAAATTCAAAAGAATGAAAATTTATAATAAAAATACCCTGAATCTAACAGGAAGATTGGCCTCGCGATCATTGCAGTAAATGGTTCGGTGACCGGGGGCTTGAGGCTGGACTCGGCCGAGTCGAACCGTCCGTGTCGTCGTTCGACCGGTCAAACTCACATCACGATTCAACACCGATCTGGAGGACCGAACCCTTTCCCATCCGCCGCCACTCATCCTCTCGTCCCCACCAAACAGAACAAAGAACTAAAAACCCCGATCCGAACTCAAAAATGGATCCAATCTTAGGGCGAACAATGTTCGATTCGATATCAATCAGCAAATATATTTCTCTTCGATTTCTTCGAGTTTTCTCCTCTTGATATCAACGATGAAACAGAGAGGAAAATGAGAATCCTCTCCTCTGCTTCGATTTTTCTCGTTTCTTTTTTTTTTTTCCTTTCTATCTCTTTTTAAATTATTTTCCTCTCATTGGCTTTGAGAAAAAAATACGGAGTTGGAGTTGAATTTAAAAGCGCGTAATAGTCTTCCATCTTAATTAGCAGCAAAGAATGAGAAGCTTATGTTGGTACAGTGAACGTGTCTATTTTGAAATTCGAACCCACGCTCAGTTTTTGGCGCGTTAGTCTAGACCCTTGAAAGTTGGGGGGAGTGGGTTTTCATGGGAAACTGTACACGCGCGCGTCTGTGAGAGTTTCCAAAAGCGGCCAGGACCACTTCAACTAAGGCGTGGAAGACGGTTGACGATGTCGTTTAATAAACTAAAAAGGACGTTGAATTTCATAATGCTGACGTGTCAGTGACGGGCCGCCCAAAAAGATGGGAGCTTCGATGAAGAGGGAACTGGATCATTAATGTCAACGGGCCCTCAGTAAAAATCGTATTTCATTGGTTTTAAATAAATATTTTTAATCATTGAATATTAATTTCCAGCAAATAGGTTGTCTTGTCTGTGGCCCATTTGAGTTTCACAGGCAGAGTAGAATGAAATGAGGGCAGGTAAAGTGCAGGAGAAAATGTTTCGTAGTCCTAGCCCTTCTCATTTCGGAGTTTTCCAAGTTAACTATCCATGCTTCTTTGTTGAACAAGCTGCAGCTTCTCAACAATCATAAGTTAATGACAGGACTCATTGAGGATGTTAAACAAACATTAGCAACTTTTCGACAAACAGTTTTCTTCTACAAGAATAACACCTAATTCTGAGAGATCAGTTCAGTATTAGTACAGAGAAGTACGTCATATGTGAAGTAAAAAGAATCATTTTCCAACACAAACAAATGGAGATGTTTCAGAAAGTAGAATCAGCGGTCTTTTTAGACAGCAACTACAGCTCCATGCCTGTGTTGAAGTGTTGTAACAGGTTTATCTTTGATGAACATGCTGGCGTATATAATTTGACAGCCATTTGATAATTTTATTATTAATTGCTCAGGAGACTCGATTATTACGTTCTCTCAAAACCACCACCAACCTGCATATGCAGCCACTCCGGTGATGCGCCACGACTGTATTCCCTCGCAGGTTGTGAGACAAATGCCATGCCAGCAGTATCAAACGTTGGTTGGCCAAACTGAAATTGTAAAAGAAATTGCTGTTATTCAAGAGGCAAAGGAAAAAGACACCTCAACAATTCTCCTACCCTCTCCATAGCCAAGTTCAGCTCTTCCCAAGATCAAGCTTTCATCCATCCTACACCTCATTAAGTTCTCCTTTTTACCATAAAAGAAGAATGCAGAGATGTTGTAGCAAAGTGAATTGCTTCCCTCAACAGTTTCATTAAGAGCAGGTCAACTAATATGAGAGAACTGCCAATTCTTGCAGATTGATGTGCTGGACGATGTATTTACTAATATGCTGAATTAGTTCTTACACAGCAATATATGATTGATGAAATTCATGACTTTGTGACTGTGGAAGCTAATTCCGTCAACTGTTAAAATCATGCCATCAATCAATGTTGATCTTGACAACCATAGTGAGACATTTTTACTTGGCATCGCAGAAAGACACATCAGTCATGTACTCACTATTCTCAAAAGACCTCATTCTAGACCATAAACCAAAGCTTGATCAATGTTCATCACAGCTTGGTCAAATTTCTTTAAAACAATAGTAGTGAAGGTGTCTTTTTCCCTCTTTCCCACGTTGGTATTTTTCAGCCAGGACCAAACATTCATCAAACAGCTACTTTTGATGAAAATTTTAAATTTTACATGAGGCAACCAATTAAAACAATGATCACCCACAAAGCATATAAGAAATAAGCTGACATACTGATGCCAAAGCTAGCAATCAAATCCAAATGAAATCAAAAGAGGGTCAATGGTGAATTGAAGTATTGCAACTCACATCTTTTGCATGAAACACTTCAATCCCAGGAGTAATTCTCGAATTCACTGCTTCAAGTTTCATAGACAAAAACTACAATTTCCAATTCAAAGTAAGACTTAATTTCAACATAAGAAGGGACAAAAGGAGAAAAATCAGTATGCTCATTCCACGAGAAATAAGGATCATTACCTCTACTTGACGTTGTAATGACTGAACGTAATTTATAATCTCATCAAGTACTAGTGCTTTGCCTATAACCTACATCAGAGAACCTACTTTAGCAAACAGGACTTTGGGCCAGCGTACAACGAGAATGAATGGAAATCACCAATATATCCTTTCAAAACACCACTAGCAAGGTAGCAGAATTGAACATTCTTGTTGACCAAACTTATATCCTTGTTTCTAATTTAATACGATATAGGTATTAAAATATCCATCAAAGAACTCCTCAAATTATCTAACCAGACTATTAGGAACGGACAGCACGACTAAGAAAAGCTCAGGAAATAGAAATACCATACCTTATTACAGCCAGGCACTAGATCCTGGAGAATTTTCATCCTTTCACTAATCTTTTCTCTTCTAGCCTGTCCACACAATAGTTGTCATTAATCTCACCAAGTACCTTGATTATGATGGGACATCTTTCAAGTTTAAATAAACACAGAAATCCCAGGAGGCTGCCCAATATAATTCCATCAAATAAAAGTCAGATTAAGAGGATTAAAGAAAATTACTCTTTCTGCTAGACTGTGGCTATCAGTAGCTTGGCCTCTTCTTGCTCTTACGTGGATGTAATCTTGTTTAGGTGGCTCAGTTTGTTTAGCATTCTGTTCCAAATGCTTGCCTGAACCGGGTTCGGTTTCAGCTTTAGAATCATAATCATCTCTACTTCCCGGTGTTTTAAGCCGTTTTGGATCACAATCACTCTGCAATTCAGATCACAAGCTGGTCAACAACTCCTCTCCACTAGCTTTTCAAATCCACAGTTTTGGGTACCAACGGTTCCACAAATTCCCACATACAGACAGAAATTGAACGAGTCAACTTAATTGACCATCATAGCCAACTTAGATCAGCAGTTCAATGGAACAACAAAGACTTAAAAAAGCTTCTGAAAATAACCACCACCAAGTCAAAAGCCGAGAGGAAGCTCTTACTTAACCAACATTAAACTTTGTCTTCATTAAAAACAGGAAAAGGAAAAGGAGATAGCTTTGGGAACAACAAGTTAGATCAGCCCACATTGATTGAAATAAACAAACGAATCCAAATACCGTTCCATTTTCATTGCCATTGCTTGTAGAAACACCCTTTGCCGAATCATCGTCCAAATCACGCCGTTTTCTCGGACCATTATGATGTCCTATCTGCTCCGAACTCACCAGATCATCACCGGAAATGTCTCGACTTGAATCCTCATACTGACCCAAGCCCCGCCCAAACTGACTCCGGCCGCCACCATTCAACGGAAACTGCCAGATCTCCGCCAGATTATACGACCCATCATTCATCATTACGGGTGGATCCATAATATCCACGAACTCGATACTACCCAATTCGTATTCTGACGCGAACTCGTCAAAGTCGGAAGTCTTTTTCAAGCTCCAGACACGACAGGCTTTGATCTGAAGCTGATGTTCAGTTGACACTCACTTGGGTTGGGCTTTGCTTCGTCTCGGTAAAAACCAAAAAGCGTGCTAAGTGAAGAGAGCGCTTTATTGGATACTGTTATCTAAGTAGCTTCGAAAGGAAACGAAATTAAAACTCATTGCCTGTGCGTGCGTGATCTCCTTAGACAATGGAGGTTGGTGCGCTCAGTGCCACCAGTCACTCACTAACCGGAAGAGAGAGAAAGAGAGTGCGTGTGTGTTATTTGTGTGAGAGAGACCTCGGGAGTTGAAAAGAAGTCACTTCCAGTATGAGGTTTTCTCGGAGAGTCCCTCCCTCCCAGCTTTTTATTTATCTCTCTCTGTCTAAAGTGGTCACTTCTACTGTAGATCATACTCCTCTAATTTCAGGGTTACTATTACCGACTCTTCAACGGTGACGTTACTCATGCGGTAATGTGGTCTCTAGAGAGCCGTTGGAGGCGTTTAATGGGCAGTGCTTATCTTTCCTTTTTCATTTTCGCACTGGTGTACCAGTCTTCTCGGTTTGTAAAAACATGGGAAAGTTATTATTATACTTAATATTTTCTTTGTAATTTTTTATAACAAGACTATTTTTATAATTTGATAAGCAACTTTTACCATTGCTCTAATACTCTCCTTCTTGAATAAAGTCAACCATCAACCAAACTTACTTAACTAATAACAAATTTTAGTTTAGCGAAATATGTTTATGCTAATTGAGGCATGGTAAAGGTTATTTGTTAATGTATAACTATTGTTAGATGATTGTTGGATTTTCTTTTCTTGAAACCTATCTACTTACTCAAAAGTTATGGACAACTATGATTAGTTAATTTAGAGTTTTAGATTAGAACAGTGTGGTTTTAAATCTATTATAGCAAAACAATACGTAAAGTTTGAGATACCAAAAGAGTTGATCTCTAAAAGCATCATTGCTACAAAGGAGATTGAATTTCTGAGCATGCATTTCAAAGATAGATTCTACCCGTCTAATCCCCAAAAAGCCTTATGAAAGAAAAGCATATCAAATCACTTATACAACCATCACACTCCACTTGCGCAACTCTGACGTAATGGTACTACGAGTCCCATTCCTAAATTGCATGACTGGGATTCGAACTCACGACGTGAGGCAACCCCAAGTTTGCAAAATATAAAAAAGATTTTCCTCCTTTGTTTTATGTTACTTCAAAAATTGTTATAGACCTCTTTCCCCAAAAGGACATGTGAAGGCTTAGTCTACCAAATCACTTAAACAACCACCACGTTCTACTTGCGCAACTCTGACGCAATGATACTACGAATCCTATTCCCAAATTGCATGACTAGGATTCGAACTCGCGACGTGGGGCGACCTAGGCTGAAACTTAGTGGCTTTGATACCACTGAGTCCCCCAAAAGGCATATAAGCGATAATGAGTCAAGATTTGAGACATATGTACACGCCATTTAGAAAGGGGTTGAAACCATTCTAAGAAAGTCCACAGTAGCACAGAATAAAGTCCTTAGAAGAATTGATCAATCAACAAACTCATGCTAGTTAACATAAAGTCGACATTGTCTCTAAGCAGATCCAACAACTATACCACTCATACAAAGCTTAAATCCAACGACTTCACAATCAAGTTTGCACATAGATGGGTCAACATCCCATATAAGATGTCCACAATGATAGCTTACATAGACTGCATCTCCATTAGATTTAAAATAATGGATAGGAGGGCCAGAATCACTGAGCCCCCTAAAAGGCCTTGTGAAGGGAAAGCATACCAAATCACTTATACAACCATCGCGCTCCACTTGCACAACTCTAATGCAATGGTATTATGAGTCCCATTCCCAAATTGCATGACTGGGACTCGAACTCGCGATTTAAGGCGACCCAAGCTGAAACCTGATGGCTCTGATACCACTGAGCCTCACAAAAGGCCTTATGAAGGGAAAGCATACCAAATCACTTATACAACTAGAGAACATAACCATACACATCTACATGTTAGAGCTATGCGCCCTGTTCTCACACTTCATGGAAAAAAAAAAGGAATACCTGCTACAGTCAAGATATCTCTTTTAAACACTACTTACACAACGTAACAAATTGTCTTGATTGGTACTCTACTGACTACTCTCAACAATGGAAGTGTCATTCTAACAATAGCTTCAGAACAAGCTTCTGAATTATCTTATTGGGTAGAGGAATCAGGTCTATTATAGCATGTATAGAGAATCATCTTCTAAAAAGATAGAAGATTTAGAGGATGCACAACAACTCTCAACTTTCCTCTTTGGAACCTTGCACTCTCACAACTTTTTTCCCCTCTTGTAACAATAGTCGTAGCAGTACCTACATTCTTTCCCCGTTAAACTCTAATCTCACAGCATAATTGTTTTATGCAGTCATAGATTGTCTTAAACTTTCTAATACACAAGATTCTCAGAGGAGGCTAATGTAGAGCATACTTGTCTCTGTGTAATGACATATAATAACATTACTCAAGATTTAAGCTTTCAGGACAGGAAGAACTTTGAGAAAATGGAAAACACCCAAACTAATATTAGTTGAAATCAAACTTCTTCAAATCTAAAAACTCATAAGTAAACTCCTAAAAAGACGAGTCCCACTTTAACGTGCTAAAGTGAGGTCATTATCACAATCAAAGTCATTTGTTAAGGCCATATCATTGTAATTTGCTCAAGAATGTGGGCGATATCAGTTACAGTCCATGTAGAAAGTCCTGGGCCAGAAATAGAAGTGGGCTCTTGGATAGGTCTAGATGGTAGACTTGAAGCTGTAAAATGTCGATATATAGGGCAAAGAACTTCACCGGCTCGAATGTTGATAACATTAGAGGGAGCCACTGATGTCCAATGGTCAAATGATGGAGGAATAATTGGTGCAAAAAGAGCAGCATCTCTAAAATACAGACCAAGGGATGTACAAATATTGGAAGGAAGTAAGCTTGGGAATTGGTTGAGTTGGTCTAAGAGAGAATATAAATCTGTCATTAGTTATGTGCATTCTATAGACTAATCAAGGGAGGTTCGTCAATGCTGAAGGTGATTTAGTGTGCACAGATGTCTAGAAGTACTCATATAGTAAGGACGATGTATGATATAAATAGCATAAACTTTGTGATCGATTAAAGCAGTGCTCAATAAGAGATAATGACTCAAGATTTGAAACATGTCTACACACCATTTGGAAAGGGGTTGAAACCATTCTAAGAAAGTCCACAAAAGAGAATTAGCATTTGTACGATCAGATAGGTAGCGATAAACATTGATAAAGATATAGAATAAGCATATAGAACAAAAAAACCCAGAGATGCCACAAGATAGTATCATGGAGAGTATCATAGAGATGATACATTAGTTTGTAAGGGGTAAGAGCATAAAAAATGACCAGGAGTAGGACATCAAATGTGAGAAGTGTAAGATGAAGATAATAAAACAGACTTTGATGAAGAAGGGGAAAAAGGTCTATAATAGTTTTTGGAGTAGTAGAAAACAAAGAGGGAAAATCTCTTTTATATTTTGCAAACTTGGGAAACTCCATTAGCCAAAAAAGAGGAATAAAATGGTTCAAAGAGGATGAAAGAAACAAGATTGGTTTGGCAGGTTAAGAAAGAAAATCAATAATTGTATTGTGGCGACCTTTGATATGGTAGATGGAGAATTTACAGCGAAAAAACCATTCCTGCCAATGAAGCAATTGACTGTTGGGAATATGTTTCTTGGGTTGATTAAGAATCTTGGGGAAGGGAGTGTTATCAATTTCAATGACAAAATGATAAGGGGTGAGGTAGAAAGCAAACTTTTTAATACCTTTTTTAACAGCTAGGATTTCTTTATAACTGATGTGATAATGGTATTTAGATGATCAAAATTGTCCACTTGCATGACCATAATAATGACGATTGCCATTGACTTCTTCTAGAAGCACAGCACCCCAATAATTGTCACTAGCATCTGTTTGTAAAATGTGTTGTTCCTTATTAGGAATCTTTAAGGGTGGAGGGTCTTGACAAATATGCTTTAAATGCTGGATGACCTTCGTTTGTTCTAAAGTTTAAGGTGGTGGGTTCTTTTTCAGTAACTTAGATAAGCATAAAGTGTAAGTTGTCACGTGTGGTATGAACTCACGGATGTAATTAACAATCCCAAGGAATTGTTATATCTGTTTCACAGTGAGATGCTCATCAGGAAAGTGTAACAACTCTTGTGCAATATGTGGATCAGGCTGGTAGAATCCATTTTTAAAATGCATACCTAGAAATTCAATCTCCTTTATACCAATGATGCTTTTAGAGGCTGAAAGCATGATTTCATACTACTGAGTAAGATCCAAGAATTGTTGGAGTAAAGTATGATGTTTCTCATGGGTCTTTGAGAACAGGAGAATGTCATCAATTTAAATGATTGTACTGATGAGGATAGGCTCATAGATCTTGATCATAGTTCTTAGAAACAGTGATAGGGAAACTTTAAGCTCAAATGGCATAACAGTCCACTAGTATTGTGCATTGGGAATGTAGAATCACATTTGTACCGCTCAATTAGGTTGATACCCAATTACCAAAATCCTACTTTAAGATCAAACTTAGAAAAGACAACAACATCTTTTAAAAATAGTACTTGCGTACTAATCATGGGAAGAGGAAACTTGTCATCTTGCAGAAATGCATTCAGAGGCTTGTAATCAATCACCAATCTCTTTTTACTGCGCTTTTGCTCTGAACATTTGTTCACATAGAAATCCTGGCAAGCCCAATATGACTTTGTGGGCTTAATTAATCCTTGCTTCAGAAGGATAAGACACTCATCTTATGTGAGCTTAAGGTCATCAGGGTTCATCCCTGAATGTGTAGCTTTCGTAGGATTGATATCCTCATTCTTTTTTAAAGATAGACTTATGAAAAAGTCAACATGTTTTCAAAGAGTATATGAATGAGAAAACTGTGTGTGTGATTCAGGACAGTAGTTTAACAATTTATCTCGCAATGAGGTATATGGTGTAGGAACTTGAGAAAGTTCAAACACATTTTTCACTTCAGTGTAGGGATTGTAAAATGATCGATACCTGAGGCTTATGGGTAGGATCTGTAAAGGTGAGACTTTGTTGTATAGATCCACACTAATGAGAATATCCGGGCCTAGTAGATTGATGCCAAGCACTTTAATCCAAACTGTATACTGTGGAAACTCATATGTGAGGTCCAGAAGGTAAAATTTTGGGCTTCATAATCTGACAGCTGGGTCCAGTATCTATAAATCCAATAGCTTTGATGGGTCGATCATATTTGTCTTGTATGAGGAGTTGGATTTTGATAAATGATCTTTGTATTGGAGTGCGATTTATCTTCATGCAGGTTTGTTGTAGCATGTATGGAGAATCATCTTTTAAAGAGATAGAAGATTCAGAGGATTCATCATCAGAGGTTGTAACAGAAACAACAAACTGAGTTTCTTCATCTTCAGTGGATTGTTCCTCAATATGATCTTCAAAGTTATTAAAAGAATGAATAGGCAAAATTGATTGCATGTGCTTCAATAACTTGACATCTTTCTTGCTTTTGTGAGGATAGGTTCGTGTAAAGTGTCCTGTTGTCCATAGAGAAAACATCGATCAGCTTTCTCATAATGATAAGATTTCTTCTTGAAGAATCGAACAAACTTTCGTTTTGTTCCATCTTTTCTCAAATAAGTTTTCCTTAAGGGCTTGTATCCTTCCATTTGTTTGCGGAACTTTTGTCGATGATAAACATGATTGTGATGAGATTTCTTCTTATTGCTGCAATCACAGTTCTTTTTGTCTTTGCACTTGATCTAAAGATAAGGCTTTTTGCAAGCCTATTTGAGAATTGGACCACCTTTAATGATGTTCTTGAATAAGGCATACTGATCACACAACTTATCAAGAGAAGCTAAAGCAAGCTGGTAGATTTCTCCAAGAGATATATTAGCAATATTCCTTTGTAAAGAAACAATGGTCTGTTGTAGCTCTGGCTACAATTGATCTAAAAGCGATGATATAAAAGTATATCAAATATTAACATCATTCCATCTATTTAAAAGATAATACCTTTCCATCATACGTTTAAAATGCTTATGTAAATCACGCTTGTCAAGTGAACAACATTTCATTGTAAAATGCTCCTAACGGATCTACTTATCTATAAGTTAAAAGTCACCAATGAATTCTTTATGAATGATTTCAAGAAGAGCTATAGCTGTAATGACTTATATATACTGAAGTCTTTGATAGTCACCAATACTATGCCACCAATCTCGCATAGTACCAGAAAAATGAGAAGTAAACTCAGAAAAAAAAACATGTAAAGGATTATTCGGTTGATTCATTTGAAGATCTATCCATGCATCGAATTCATGAAAGCAATCTCTCCATTTCTTTAGGGGAAGATCATCAAAAGTAAACCAAGGTTCTGAAGTAGGTTTGGTCTGTGCAACTAGTTGAGTTAGTGCTGGTTGTGGTGCTGGTGCAGGTCTGAAAGGTTTAGTACTTGTAGATTTTGCTTCACTTATATATGATTCAGCTTCAGTAGGTTCAGGCATAGTCATCAGAACTTGTGCTAAGTCTGATATATCAACTAGCTATACTGAGGAATCAAAAGTCGATTCAGAAATCTGTTCAGATGATAACTTAGAAACTGTTGCAGAGATTTCAGATGTTGGGAAAGAGGCTTCAGAACAAGCTTCTAAATTATCTGATTGAGCAGAGGAATCTTTTGCAACAGATGTAGGTGTAAGACTTTATTTTAACTCTATCAGAGGCGCTTTGTCCTTCCCAGTAGAGGTGGAAGGTTGAGACTTCGATGGAGAACTGAAAGGTGTATCAATTTTTAACGGTTTACTCCACTGATAAACTGGTTTAGGTTTAGTATATGGAGGTGATGGCTCAGGAACTTGTTCAGGCTTTGGCTTTGACTTGGCCTTTTAGGTTTTCCTTGAGCTGCTTAAGGATGTATCTACTATCTAATTAAAGGATAATTGAACTTGAAAACCTTTGAATAGTCAACTTCTTCTAGATACGTATGATATAGAGGAGGAGTGTATACTAGCTGTATATTTAGAAATACTGAAGAGGATGAGCTATATACTATCTTAGACTATGTAGATTACATATCAGTTTTCATTTGTTGCACAATTCCTTGTATCTTCCTGAGTTCTCTACTTTTGACGTCGAAGTCAGGTCTAAAATACTATGTAGCAATGTAATGTCAAAGATTAGCGTCAAGTTGATGGATCTAAGCTTTGTCTGAGTGGTATAGTTGTTGGATCTACTTAAAGACATTGTTAACTTTATGTTGAGTAGCATGAGTCTGTTGACTGATTCCAAATAGCTTGGAATCAATTATTCTAAGGACTTTATTCTATGCTACTGCAATTTATGTTTGCCAGTTAAGAACTTCATCAGAAAGATTTGAAACAAGTATTTCTTGTGAAGTGATTCATGTTGCTCGAATATAAAGATTAGAGATAACCTTAGTTGTTTAAGCTAAACTCCTGTGTAGAGAACGAAGCTTTTCTTCATATGGCTTAACCATCATACAAGTTACAGGAGTAGGAGTAATGACAGGAATTGTCGGCTTAGACTGACAGGTAAAAGATTTCAGCATCTCACGAAGAGATTTAAGTTTGAATCTTTTTATAGATAGACCACTAGATTTGCAGGAATCATCTAGATCTGAGTCATCCTTGTATGGATGATATTGTTGAGAAGGCATGCAACTAGGTTTAGACCTTTTCTTCCTCCTTCGTCGTTTGGCATACTGCTCATTATCATCATCACTATTTAACTGAGGGTTGAGACAGACTTCATAGTTAGGTTCGTATATAGATGGGTCAACATCCTATACAAAGTGTCCACAATGATGGCTTACATAGACAGATCTCCATTAGATTTAAAATAATGGATAGGAGGGCCAAATTTACCTTCTGTATAAGAAAATACAGGCTGGATTAGAAAGATAACCCCAAATGTAGAAGGTCCATATGGATCTTCGTTGGGCGTTGCATAGATGGACTTCATCATTCCATCTTTTAATGTCTTTAGAATTAGATGAGTGATTGTATGAAAATAGTATCGAAGAAGCCTGTGGAACACCTTCTGATAATTAGTGATCTATTTAGTAGGCATCAACTTTTCAAGCTCCACAGCTGGTAATTGCTTCGAGATATGGATGATAATTGTCTGATTATTGGAACGATTAGCAACCATATAAAGAGCATCCGCAGTAGAATTTGGAAAGTTGAGGTCTAAAGCATGATTATGTAAACGATAGATCATCTGGTGATGTAAGGTAGTCATGATGGCTATAGGATCTTGATTTGCTTCAATGATCTGAATCTGAACTTGCAGTCATTCAGAAAAAGTGGGATCACCCAATCTGATGTTGAAATCAGGTATTATTTTCATAATGACACTTCCATTGTTGAGAGTAGTCAACAAATTGCCAATCAAGGCATTTTGGTACATTATGTAGGTGGTGTCTAAAAAAGATATCTTAACTGTAGCAAGTATCCCTTTTCTTCTATGAAGTGTAAGAACATGGTGTATAGCTCCAACATGTAAATATGTATGGTTGTGTTCTCTTTAGAGAGAGATCAACTCCTTTAGTATCTCAAGCTTTACGTATTGTTCTGTTGTAGTATATCTAAGACCATACTATTCTAATCTGAAACTCTGAATCATTTCTTTAACTTTTGGTCTAAATGTAGATAAAATAGTACGTATACTTCTTGTTTAAGAACGATCACAAGAATAGATATTGTAAGGACTCAACAAAGGTAAAGAAGACTCACAAACATGATTTTCTACAGAAACATGGGTAATTTCAACTAGAATTTGTATACGATTAGACAAAACACACTTAACATTAGAAGGTAGACCAGACATAAACAAAGTTGAAGCAGATGAACAGGGTCATTTGGTAATATTTCCATAACTATGGGCTCTCTCCTTACTCACTCTTATTAAGAGACAATGTTATTGTTAGCCAAGACACGAAAGATGACTATAATTTTCACCATTAAGTGGCCCAGATTTTCACTTAACTTTTGCCATAATTCTTCTTTGGCCCACTATTTGGTGACCTGTGACATCAAATTTTGCCTATTATAATTACCCACAGCTCTTCTCTTAATTGTCCTCAACTGATAAGCTCCTCTCCATTAATTTATTGTCTCTTCATCCTAACTCTTTTTTTAATCATCTCCTCATTGTACAGTCTTCTTTCCATCATCTCCCCCCTAGCTATTTTTCCTCCTCACCTATAGGTTTCCTCTTTGTTGTCCTCTTATCACAAGCTCTTTTCACCGAATGTTTCCTCATTACCACTTTACCCACTCGCCACTCACAACTTACCACTAGTCGATCGCCGTTAAGTTATTGTCGTTAACTCCTCTTCTTAAACACCTTTCTAAGATGTCAATATGCTCATCAATAGATTAGCTATAAATAAGGATGTCATAAAAATAAACCACAATATATTAACCTATGAAAGGTTGTAGCACTTGGTTTATTAGGCACACGAAGTTACTTAATGCATTGTTCAATTCGAATGATAAAACTAAGCATTCATATAATCCATCTTTTATCTTGAATGCAGCTTTCTATTCATCTCATACCTTATCCTTATTTGGTGATAACTACTTCTAAGATCAATTTCAAAGAAAATAATTGCTCCACTCAGTTAATCCAACATACCATTTAACTTTGGGTAGAATAATTGTACCAATAGTAATTTTGTTGATTGCCTTAATATCAAAAAACATCCTCCAACTATGATATTTCTTTGGCATAGGTAAAGTAGCAACATCACATTGACTTTTTCTCTCCATAACTTGACCCTTCTTTAATTAATTCTTATACTTTCTTCTCCAATATCTCATTCTGTTTTGGACTTATATGGTTGTAAGGTAGGTTGGGTAAATTAGTTCTAAGAACAAGGTCAATATGGTGTTGAATATCATGCATAAGAGGCAATTTATTAGGTAAATTATCAAGAAGTACATTCCCAAACTCCTTTAAAATAGGTTGGATTTCTAATAGAATTTCATCTTTTTTTTCCTCACCTATTTCCTTTTTACAATTAATAAATGTATCTCCCTCGTTTTGTTTATCTCACTCATAACTTTTATGTTATTATTTTCTACTTGAAATTAAGATTTTTTTTACTCTTTATATTAGGTTTCACACTCCTTTTCCTACCTATAGGTACTAAGATACGTTTTATCCCATCTTTCATAAATCGGTAAATTTCTTTTTACGTAAATACATTGCATCAACATAATATTACCATGGTTTACCCAAAATAATTTTTTAACCTAAATGCATTGCATCAACATTATAGTTTTGGCTACCTCTATTAATAATCAACTCACATAAGTTTTCTTGAACTATATACTTTATATGAAAAATTTCATATCTTTTCAAATCATCTTGCTCCTTGTGAGATATCATTAAACTTTTAATCACTCCCATAAAAACATCATCTTCTTGTTCCTCTTGCTTCTCCCAATCATCTCCTTCGATTGCACATAGTTTCTCCTCATTATAATATTGCTCTACCATATTTACTATTTTCCTCTTTGGGCATTCATTAGATTTATTACTTGATTCATCACATCTATAACACTTATGAAGGGTTGTATAAGGATTTTTGGATGTAAAGGTTGTTGGAGTTGCCTAGATTGAATTTTTACTATTATTGTTGTTTTTTTTTCCATTACCACTATATGTAGAGGCTACATTTACCACCTCTTTCCTTTCTCAACGAAAGCATTTTCATTTCCATACCATTTAAACTCCCTTAACTCCTTATTAAGTATAGACTATGCCTTTATAACCAAATTCCTAGCATCTTAAACTGTTAGCACCATCTAGATCTCAATCTTATCTCTTATACTTGGCTTCAATCCTCTTGAGTACCTTACAACTTATTGAAGTTAGGTTTTAGACAATTAATTGCAAGCTTCCATCCTTAAAAACTCTATAGTGTATTCATGAATTCTCTTATTTCTTTGATGGCATTGATGGAAAACATCAAAGATATATTATTCATAATCTAGTGGTAGAAATATCCTCCTCAATAATTGTTTCATCCTCATCCAAGTACAACTCTCGTGTTTAGTTGCCACTGTTGAGTTTGGAACCCTAAATAAACTATCGGTGATAAGCCGAAGTGATGGAGGTCCATCAAATGCAACCTTAGAAGACATTTCTAACATGGGTCATGGTCTAACAAGTTCAAATGATAGTGATGATAGTAATTTGGTTGAAGAAGAGGAGCTTGAGGAAGAGCCAAATTTGAGCATAAAGCTACAGGTTTTGCTCAAGCCCTTTGGGACTTACAAATGCATGATTTTTGAAGTCCATTCTCCAGCTGTTATTTCAGTAGAAAAATCTAGCTTATGTTGCACTCTTTGATCATATTTGAAGCCCAAGATCTCAGCTCAAGTATGACTCAATTTCGGTTGAAGATGTTTGGTGAATAAATACATTTATCTTGTTTTATTTATCCCTTATGAGACTTAAGTTCCAGTTCAATTTTAATTACTTAGTTTCCTTAATTATGTCATTTTAATGTTGTTTAATGGCTGAAGTGTAGCGCCCTCTTACTTCAGGGTATACACCGGGACGCCCGTAGGTCATTCCGATACATATCCTGCGATAAGAGTGAGCTACGAACAATCACTACTGTACTTCACATGGCATCGTAATAATAAAATATTAATATCAATTCACGAACTTTTTGAAACCAAAATTTTCCTCATTTCATTTCATCAAAACCAGAAGTTTACATATCTGTCAGTTTTTCACTGT
>JAOTAZ010000001.1:3326111-3346619 GCA_025629785.1 Erythroxylum oxycarpum | reverse complement strand
ATTATATTCAACAAATTGAAGAAAACAAGCACCACTTACCTGAGATGTAATGAATATTCGACGCAATTCGTCTGCATCGTTGCCGGATCTGCAAAGTGCACGTAACGTCGACGCAAGGCTCTCATCGGACGTATGTAGATAGACCTTTGCATCTAAACTGGAACCAATCAACTTCCCCATTCGAGCAATCTCCAGAACTTTATTCACCTCTGTACGCAGCTGGTGAAATTGTATCAGCCAGAAAAGTGTTTAGATGCCTCATCAAAACATGTTAACCATTTCACTCGTAAGCCCAAAATATAAATGTTCCAAGTGCGAGTCTTCTTCATTCATCCGATTTGTCAGTAGCTTTAAACGATTTCTCGAGTTTATGACATAATGTAAAAACAAAATGGAAACAAAGGGAAAGGTCAAAGCATTCAAGACAACATAAATGAAATACTTGGCCTATGTGAAACCTCTTCTTTAGTTGAACTAACATGAATGGAGAATTATTGAGTGTACAGAGTGGTTACCTCAAGAATCTTCCCCCAGAAATCAATTTCATCATCAGGAAAAGCGAGCCATTTTGGATTCAACTCAGGCCACTTCAATTCAAAAACAAATTTGGCAGCAGAACCATCATCTTTGATATATTGAAAGGGAAGATTTTGCCACACATCTTCAGCCAAATGGGGAAGAATTGGAGCAATAACCCTCACAATGGAAAGGAGATGAGCAGAAAGAACAGTTTGACAACTTCTTCGAGTAAAACTCACATTGCCCCTGAAAGCCATCAACTTTAGAGGAGGAGAAAGAGCAGAAGAGAGAGATCTTTCTCACATGCTTACAAGCAAAAGAGAAACCGGAAACCGAACCCTCTATGGGAATAGTTAGGTTGTGAAGCAAGTAAGTAAGATAGCATGAAATGCAGCAAGCTTCAAAGCATTGAAGAAGAGAATTACCCAACATAAAGTCGATCTTTAGCAACGTCGAAATAGAAATTCGATAGATCAACAATAACAAACCGTTGTATGATCTGCAAAAGGAAATCATGTACTTCTAATAAGCACAGGACAAAAGCCATTCTATCCTTCCATTCTTTGAAATCTATTGAATCTCATGATTACCATTTAACACATTTTCCCATCTTTCATCTCTTACTTTGTCCTTCCCCTTCCAACACGATTGCGGGTTAAAAATAACTAATCATTTTAAAGCTCCTTCAGGCTTAGATAAGCATGTCTCAGGGTTTATTACAACTAGGACTTAACATGTTACTGCATGCACATATTTCCTGCATACCTTTGTTTTTACTTGATTTGCATGTACATAAGCGAGTAGTCTGATCGAATAAATTTTATACCTGGAATATCTTGAAGAACTGATAATTCTCATAACTCTCTCTTATGTTGATTACAATATTTTCCAACTGAAAAAGTGCATGCTTATCGATCATTGGGAGATCATCATACGGAACAGCATTACCAACCTATCAATAACACAATGGTTCAATCAAAATTGAGTGGAAATACAGGTTCCTTATCTGAAGAAATAAGCTTAATTACTAATGTACTCCCACCAGATAAGAAATTAATGCTTACTTTCCAATCATGCAGATTCCCCAAAAGATATCTCAATGTTCCTCGCAGCTTCCTGTACATGTCAGATATTTGTCGAAGGACTTGTGCACCAATCATAACATCGTTCATAAAATCTACACTTGAAACCCAGAGTCGCAACACATCAGCTCCATAAGCAGGTGCCTCCTGCCAACAACAGGTAAACAACAATCTGTGATCTGCAAAATACAAAAAATGAAAGCTTACACAACAGATCAGTTCTGACCAACCTTCGAGTTTTTTCCACCTTCAATTATCGTACGAGGATCTACAACATTACCCAAAGACTTGCTCATCTTAGAACCCTTCTCATCCAATACAAAGCCATGGGTTATGACACCCAGATATGGAGCTTTTCCTGCATAAGAACAACGAAATGAAGTACAAGAACATATTACTTGATTAGGAACAGGATGCTTCCGTAGAAGTATCAGTAATAATAATAATGTTTACAAGCAGTATGGAACTTTCAAGGGCCAAGACCGAACTTGCAGGGCTAGAATTATATTTAGACATTGAATACCTCTTGTAGCGATACTTGTCAACAAGGAGCTCTGGAACCACCCACGATGTTGATCTGTACCTTCAAGATACAAGTCTGCAGGAAAAGTAAGTCCATTCCTTTGACCCAACACTGCTGCCCACGAAGAACCTGGAGTAGCAAGGCAGTAACCAAGAAGCATCACTTTTCTTGACTTTTTATTGAGTGATTTATCTAATAGGTACTTTGCTGGTGCTTTCTATCATAACCAGACAATCCTGGATTGATTTAAGGAAAGAGAAGGACCATTTGTCTATCCAAAGTGCATGCCAATATATACAATATAAATGTTCTGACAAAATGAAATTAACCAGGATTCAAAGCCTTCAGTTATGCTTAATTGTCTTCAAGAAAGAAAAGAAGACATCTTTATCTAGGCCAATCATAGTTCACTTTACCTGAATCAAACCATACATCCATTGTGTCAGTCCCTTTTTCATATTCTGAGGCTTTGTCACAATACTTTTCAGGGAGTAGGTCTTCTATTTTCATGTACCACCATGCATCACTGCCCTTCTGGGATATTATAGCTGCAAAAGTAGTTAATCAAAATTTTATATCCATTGTCGAGGAATAAACTATCATACTAAACATTCTAAACTACAGCAGTGAAGGCAATGTCCAATTCATAAAAAATGGTACAAATTGAAAAGAAAAGAAACACGACATGAAGAATTGCAAATTTGTATTATAGGTAAGCCATATGAAAGATATATGACTAGAACTCAATGAAAGAAAGAAGACATAAACAGCTGTTCTGCAAGGTTCATACACTTGATATGATTGATGGTCTCTTCATTCATAAGAGGTTCCTTTGTCTTTACATGATAAAATACCGGAATTGGGACACCCCACGTTCTTTGCCTTGATATACACCAGTCAGATCGGCTTGAAGTCATGGCAGAGATTCTGTTTTCTCCCTGAGTAATGGTCATTGTGGAAAAAAAAAGTAATTGACTTGCAATTATGAACATCAAATTATGAAATAAAAAATAATTCACAAGCGTTAATTAAGATTTCATGATTAAGCTTAATTACTTTGTTGGACCAGGGTAGCATGCATTTATAAATGAAAAATAATAAAGTTTGTTGAAATCACTATTCCGACGTAACAAGTCACTGATCGCAACAATACCTTATCATTAGAATGCATCTTCCTCAGCAGATCTCACATAAATTAGAATCTCTATTTCGAATGAGAAATCCACAGATTCACACAAGTGGAAAGTTGGAAATTTGTAACATGTCAACTTCACTACTTGGCTCTAAGACATTATATTGTCATGTTTATAGCAAACCTTGAACAAAAAGAGCTAAAAGGAGGATTCTTGCTGCCTTGACAATTTCGGTCAGCCAAACCTTTAAAATACCCATATATCAAGTACTAGTTACTAGGGACTAATCACACACTCTTGTATTTCAAGGAAAATGAAGAAATCATTCATTTTAAGCCAGTTGCATGTTTGACATAGTGTTGTATCTCTGAGTAGGATCGAGTTATCGGGCGATTGAGCGGGAAATCAAATTCAACTTTCTTCCCTTTGTTGCGATTCTTTTGTCGACCTATTTTGAATAGAATTTCAGACTCATTCAAGGGAGACTGACACCTTAGAGTTCGATGAGAGAGAACTCCGATCTCTTGTTTTTGATTAAACTCTGAACTACCCTTTTATTTAACTTCTATCCTCTTAAATAAGGATCAGTCATGTTATAGATATAGAAGTCTTGTATCTGTCAAATTCCTAACTATGTTGTTCCTTTAAATAAGGATCAATCTTATTTTAATAATAAAAGTCCTATACTTCTAAACTTCCTACGGGATAAGAATAAGAAAATAACTATAGAAGTCCTATATCTTTAACTACCTACGGAATAAACCGAAAATAAAGGCATCCACAACATTACCCCCATCCCGCAAAAGAAGCTTGTCCTCAAGCGCAAATTCTGGATAAGTATGTTGGAATTGTTCCTTATCCTCCAGGTTCTTCTTCAATTTCGGTAGTCACTTCCTCTGCAATATCACTCAACTCTAACCAGAATAGTTTTGCGCATTGATGAGTTGTTGAATAAGGTTCATCACAATTATAACATAACCCCTTTGAACGACGTTCTGCCATCTCAACTCTGCTTAACTATCTGATAAAAGGAGTGTGTTTTGAGGTTGTTGAGGAACCCATAGCTGTAGAGGTTATGGAATTTTTCTGGATGTTTAATGGTTGTGAATTTGAGGATCCAAACTCCACTCGAGTAATCTGCCCTTGGCATCTTTGGTTATTTCCAACATGTAACAGTTGTTGCTTTTGTTCAAAGGCTCGAGCAAGACTCATGACTGTGGCTAAATCTGTAGGCTTGTGTAATTGGACGTGTAATTGGACGTCTAGTCGAATGGAGACATCCAGGCCAGCCATGAATAAGCCCACATGTTGATCTACCCGAACCAATTCACTAGCCCTGGCTAATTTCTCTTGAAATTGTTGCTGATATAGCTCTATGCTTCCAGTTTGTCGCAAACTAACTAAGTCGCCTAACGGGTTGCTACCTTCTGGTGGGCCAAATCGCAGTGAACATTGGTTACGAAATTCCTGCCAACTTGTGATGCGCCCTTCCAATTTTAATTGATAGTAGAAAAATTGTGCTTCTCCCAACATGTGAAAGGCTGCCAAACTCACCTTGTCTGCATTGCTGGTGTGCTGATTTTCAAAAAACTGCTCACAATGATGGAGCCAGATTAATGGGTCCTTTGTTCCATCAAAAGTAGGGAAATCCAATTTTGTGAATCTTGGAACAACTCCTCCATTTGCGGAAACTCTTTCTGGTGGTCTTGTGCTTGTTCCCGCAATCATTGGTGTAGGCATGGGACTTGGTCTAACCATCCCCCCTTGCGGTCTTGCTAAAATCCGAAACCAGGTTTTTCATCTGTTCCTGAAATTGGTGAGTGATGTGTTTTAACTGACTATCCAATCGATCCTTCAAATCCAAAAATTTAGTCTCCACGATTGATTTCGTAACAGCCCGCTCTTCTTGTAACAATGCTCGTATCTCATCGCCCATGGTGATTGGCTCTGATACCAAATTGTTATATCTCTGAGAATAGGATCGAGTTATCGGGCGATTGATCAAGAAATCAAATTCAACTTCCTTCCCCTTGTCGCGATTCCTTTGTCAACCTATTTTGGATAAAAATTCATACTCATTCAAGGGAGACTGACACCTTAGAGTTCAATAAGAGAGAACTCCAATCTCTTGGGTTTGATTAAACTCATAGTACCCTTTTATTTAGCTTCTGTCCTTTTAAATAAGGATCAATCATATTAGAGATATAGAAGTCTTTTATCTATAGACTTCCTAACTGTTCGGTTCCTTTAAATAAGGATCAGTCTTATTATAATGATAGAATTCCTATATCTCTAAACTTCGTACGGAATAAGAATAGGAAACAATAAACTGACAATAAAAGAGAATATCAATTCTGAAGCTTTCCTTTTCTGGTATTTCTAGTATATGGTTTCCCAACGAAGGCATTCGCAACATGATATCAGTTATCGTCTTGGGACTCATTACTCTATATGTCAATGAAGACATTCTTCATGACACATGTACTCCGGCCAGTGATTTCCAAGTAATGACCCCGACAAGAGACCATGGGTATCATCTTCTGCTATCACAAAAATGGTGAATCCTTTATTGGCTATTCAATTACTCTCGAATACCTCAAGCTGTACCTAATCACTACCCTATGAGCGACCTCTGCAAGGCAACAAAGAATGGAGTCAAAAGCACAGAATCAGTATCTAAGATATCCTTGAGTATCTCTAATCTAAGGATACTTGCACCATTGTTATGATGAGATTATCATTGACATTAAAATATGACATCTATGTGATGATCTTATGGTAGGTCGTCCAATGTACTTATTACTTCTAGTAAACATCTACATTTCAACTCTAAACATCTTATATTTACAGTTTTTGAGATTCACTACTTGATCTATTCAAGGAGTTTGACATGTGTTAGTCTATTTGGATTAACAATGTCCAATCTCATTAATTCTGCGATTAAGGATAATTTAGATACTGACATAATTGCACATGATAGAAATCTCAGTAGTATGATTACATCATGATTTCCTTCATACAATGTCATATACCATGGACTTTATTAATTTGCTTATATATCAATATCAATTCATAAATATTGTACACCAAATTAATGAAATATGTCTTTCTTTATTATTGAAAATAAAGTCTTTACACAACTTTGTACAAAAACGAGCTAAAGGCGATTGCCTTTAGGGTACTACTTTAACAAATCTCCCACTTGACTTAAAGCTAATCACCTTGGTATGTAATACCATAGGCGAGTAGATGAGAATTAAAGCTATTCTCTGACAATGGCTTCATTAACGGATCATCAATATTCTGCTCGGTGGGAATTCTCTATTTGTACATCACCTCGACCAATGATCTCCCTAATTAGATGATATTTGCGGAGTACGTGTTTGGACCGTTGATAAGACCTTGATTCCTTCGCCTGCACAATAGCCCCATTGTTGTCATAATGTAACTGTATGGGTCCATCACAACTAGGAACTACACTAAGTTCAGTAATGAGCTTCTTGATCAAAACTGCTTCCTTTGTTGTGTCTGAAGCGGCAATGTCCTCTGCCTTGGTTGTTGAATCGACAGTCGTCTCTTGTTTGAAACTCTTTCAACTGACCGCCCCGTCGTTCAGTGTTACTATATAACCTGATTGGGATTTGAAATCATCCTTTTCAGATTGAAAACTGGCATCTGTATGCCAGCTCATTTTTAGATTTTCTTCTCCATATGTCAAGAAAACATCCTTAGTCCTTCGCAAGTACTTGAGGATGTTCTTGACAACCACCCAGTGACCCTCACCAGAATCCGATTGGTATCTGCTCGTAACACTTAGAGCATATCATACATCGGGTCTCGTACATAGCATAGCGTACGTGATAAATCCTATTGCGCGTCCTCTCATCTTGTCTTAGGACACATAGATTTCGTGAGTGTTATCCCACAAATTATGTGAAGATACCTTCTCTTGGACTGCTACATGCTAAACCTCTTTATCATCTTGTCTATGTACATTAATTGTGAAAGATCAAGCAACCTTTTCGATCTATCTCTATACGATTGCACTCTCATTGACCTTCTTATATACACAGGGTTCATTTGGATTTTGTGAGAAACCGAACTCTTTGATTATCTCATCAAAGTGGATATTTCAACTCCTGGATGCTTTTTTCAATTCATAGATGGATTTCTGAAGCTTGCATACTTTTTTGGCCATCATAATAGATGAAGCCCTCTAGTTGTGTCATACACACATCGTCGGCTAGATTTTCATTTAGGAAATTCGTCTCCACATCCATTTGCCATATCTCATAATTATAATGAGCGACAATGGCTAGAAGTATCCTAATGGATTTAAGCATTGCTACTGGGCTGAAGGTCTTGTCGTAGTCAATTCCTTGTCTTTGACGGAAACCATTGACCATAAGCCTTGCTTAATAGGTAATCACATAACCATCCATGTCGGTTTTCTTTTTGAAAACTCATTTACACCCTATGAGTTTTATTCCTTTGGGTGTCTCATTCAAAGTCCATACCTAGTTTTCATATATGGAATTCATTTCTGCTTTCATGGTGCTAAGCTATTTCTCAGACTTTGAATTCTTTAGAACCTCTTCATAGGTAGTAGGCTCATTATCTTCAATGAGCAATATGTCATTCTGTTCAATCACAAAAAATTCATATCTCTCGGGAATAGAGTGTATTCTACGTGACCTACGAACTTCCTGTGTTGAAGAAGGTTGAACTGTTACTTCATCTATATAAGTCACAGTCTCAGGTTCAGGCAGTTGATCCGCGTCTATTCGAGGATCTTGAACTTCTTTAAGTTCAATTTTGCTCTCACTATTTTCTTTTAAAAGAAACTCTTTCTCTAAAAAGACAGTGAAACAAACATTTTTTATTCCTTAGCAAGGTAAAATTGGTATTCCATTATTTCTTTAGGATATCCTACGAACAAACACTTGTCAGACTTAGCATCAAGTTTATACGATTGTATCCGCTTCACATAAGTCAGACAACTCCAAACTTTCAAATGAGAAAGATAGGATTTTTTGTTAGTTCACATCTCATATGGAGTAACATCAACTGTCTTTGATGGAACTCTGTTTATCAAATAAACAACTATCTCGAGTGCATACCCCCAAAAAGATTTTGGTAAATTTGTAAAGAGCATCATCGACGTTACTGTGTCCAACAAGGTTCGGTTTTTTCTTTCAGCCACACCATTATGTTGTAGTGTATAAGGTGGAGTCCATTGAGATAAAATTTCATTATCTCTGAGATAATCTAAAAATTCTTGGTCTAAGTATTCCCCACTCGATTGGATCGTAGTGTCTTGATACCATTCTCATGTTGATTTTCTACTTCATTTCTGAATTGTTTGAACTTTTCAAATGCATCAGATTTGTATCTCATCAGATATAGATACCCATATTGAGAATAGTCATCGATAAAGGTAATGAAGTAAAGAAAACCAATTTTGACATAGATGGACATCGGACCACATACATTTGAATGTATTAGCTAGGTTTAATACTTTAGTTGCTCGTTCACCCTTTCCCTTAAAGGGTAACTTAGTCATCTTGCATAATAAATAAGATTTACACTTGTCATATTATTCATAATCAAATGACCCTAAATTACCACTCTTGTAGAGCTTAGCTATGCGTCTCTCATTTATATGGCCAAGGAGATAATTCCATAAGTAAGTTGATTTTAAATTATTCGTTTATGTCTTTTCGTGTCATTGACATTCATAATTGGATTCGACATATCTAATATGTAAATTCCATTGCATAATGTACCAGTACCATAAAACATTCCATTCAAATTAATAGAACAACCATTGCTATTGAAATTGAAATGGAAACTAGCTTTATTTAAACAAAAAACATATAATATGTTCTTTGTTAAAATAGGTACAAAATAACAATCATCCAGTTTAATTACAAGCCCACTGGGGAGTGACAAAAAATAAATGCCTACGACTAATGCAACAACTCTTGCCTTATTGCCCATACGCAGGTTCAATTCTCTCTTCATGAGCTGTCTACTATCCTTGAGGCCCTGCATATCATTACATATGTGTGAGCCACAATCAGTATCTAGTACCCATATCTTATAATCAAAAACAGTATTAACCTCAATGACTAACATACCTAAAGGAGCTGGGGCATCTGATGCTTGCTTCATCTTCAAGAACTCCAGATAAACTTTACAGTTTCGCTTCCAGTGGCCAATCTTGCCACAATGGAAGCAAGTTCCTTTCAGCGTAGTCTTTTTGAGTTTTTTTTTGGCTGCACTTCCTTTTGGTTTCTTAGACCTTTTCTTCTTTAGGTTCTTTTTTCTTGAACTAGAAGAAGAAGAGTCCACCACTAGCACTGGCTTGCTATCCTTCTTAATAGCTTGCTCTGCTGTCTTAAGCAGATTGATCAACTCAAAGATTGTCGTGGAGATTTGGTTCATCCGATAGATCAACACAAACTGTGAATAACTATCAGACTATCCAACCAGAATTAAGTCAACACTTAATTCATAGTCCATAAAAAACCCAAAGTGACCAACCTCTCAATATAACCACTTATCTTCAGTGCATATTGCATTTCAGATGTCCCCGAATTCTTCTTAGTCATGAAGAGTAGCCTCGAACCTTTTATACCGAGCTTGCTCATCAAAAGGCCCTCTAAAATGAAACACTATAATATTAGCATCCATAGACTCATCCTATTTCTGCAGCTCTGGTGATATAGAGGCTAGCATAATGCAGGTAGCTAAGTCACTATCTTTGAGATGCGTACGATATGCTGTTTGATCCTCATCAGAAGCATCAGTAGTAGGGGGATTAGGAAGTGGAACATCGAGGACATAAACTACCTCCTCAGATTTGAGAAAAATTCTCAAATTGCTCAGTCAATTAAGAAAATTAGGTCCAGTCAATTTATTAGAATCCATAAGTGACCGCAAATTCACACTGGAAGACATCTTTAATCAACCTAAATGTAAGGAGAGAAAGAATGTTAGAATATAAATGCATGCATGATCATAAGGACTTACATGACATGCATATAACTCCCACTAGTTTAAAAGAATCCATAGCCCTCACTATGAATCCGAGAAAAATTATGATAAAGTGTCTTAGTGGGTCGATATCCGACATTACTAAGAATGACCTTGGGTTTACCCAACAAGCAACCTTAGGTCAATCAGTAGGTATCGATCATATCAATTGCATCATAAATGCAACTATCGTCTAGTGCTATCAACTCGTGATGTATGCACACACATTGGGTTATCAATTCTTGATGCGCTTACATCTGATGTACGCTACCCAATTGCGCTTCTGTCTATATCGACCTTGAGTTTACTCAACAAATCAACGCTTCTAGTGAAAACCGACCCATTAATCTAAAAATTTTATTTTCATGGTTTGAAAATATCTGTATAGAGTGGGCTTGGGTTTACCCAACAACCTTAACTCTAAAAGAATTTTGGTTCTCCCCATATTAATAGAAGGCGTTAGTTTTCATATTATGTGTGAGGGATTTCATACTCTGGTCTCATCTAAGTCGTAGAATTATAGTCACAATGACTATATTGTATGATTTAAGACGTTTCATCAATCACATCGAATCAATATCCATAACCATCCATCATCCCATCTAACTAACCTTAGCATGCATTCTTTAATGCAACAATCTCACAAGGTTTTCTTCTATAGGTTGTGACGTGTTATGCATCTAAAGATTTGATAACTCTTGAACCAAATTGCTTTCTATTGTTGGCATCAGCTAATTTCTGAATCGGTATGTTTTCAATTCCAATTTAAAATACCAATATACCAAGTGTAATACACTCTACTCTGATGTACCAATTAAACACTTTAATTGTATCATACTTGCCATATCTAGCCATACTAGACATGAAATACTGGAAATAGATTAATATAATATTAATCTCTTAGATTTCCAAATAATTTGAGAACATCAAACTATCACCCTAAGTATCTGTAAGTAGTCTCCATTTCATTAAGACTACTTTGGCACTTGTCACATAACTTGTAATAGCCAAAATAATCAAGACAACTAAACATACCAACGAGACATTAATATGACATATTTGACATCCAAAATTTTTTTTGGAAACCCAATTTCAAGAAAATCAATTTGGCATGAATACAACATCAAATTAACATATTTCTGATCACATAAAATATGATTCGAGGCATTGAAACCAAAAAAAACACATAATCACCACTTCAAACAAACTAGGTCTAGCAGTTTTCTCAAAAATGTCTAGCTCTGTCTTTTGCTTGAAAAAATTTCAATAAATGCTAAGAAAATTACAGAGGCTATAACATGTTCCCAATATGTTCCATTAATTTTTTCAGAATTTATTTCCAAGAAAAACTTAACCAACCTCAGCAACCAAGTCAATTCAGAATTTGTGTTCATCAACATAGACATTCCCAACAACACACAAGAAATTCTCAAATAAATATTTAGTCATATAGAAAATATGTTTTCCATCTTCATAGACATTTATAAACATTTTAAAAAGAGGTTGGTGAAAGAAAATCCCAAAAATAATTTTTTTAGAATTTATTATCTAATTTACAAGCATGCCTATTCATGTAATGTGAAGCACAACAACCAGAATAGTGGGGAATTAATTAGCAAAAAGATATCAAATCACATCGACAAAATTTTTCCTTCCACAAACATATTTAGCAACATCTCACGAGAAAATTTGGGCAAGAAAATTTTAAAAACAATATCTCTATACTGATTTTGAATTCAATATAATTAGAATGCACAACTGTCACAACCAATCGATAGCATCACATATGTTATGGTTTCTCCTTTATACGGGGCACAAGTGGCTATGATATCATTGTAGAAAAATCCCGGTGTATATGTCCCATGTTAGAACCACAACCTCCTCATAAGAAATTCCTTATGAGTGCTTCTATTGATTTAATGGCTCCTCTTGTCAATAACATATTAGAAGACTAATATATATGCATGAGGTTGAGGACTTAATTGATTAATTGTAGTCTACCTCCAAAAGATAAAGGCTCTATTGGTCTATGAGGTCACTCTCTTCTAAATTTTTTCAAATAAAGGATAGCATTCACTAAACGAGGTCCTTCTGGTTGTGATTGGTAAGCCTAAACAAAATAAAAAGGTTTGTTTCCTTCTCATTCTAGCTATAAATGTAATTCTCTCTTTCATTTAATTTGTACTTTTGGATATAATAAAATGGCTTTAGCATAGTTAATAGTCAATCTAGACATGGAACTGAATTAATTCAAAGTAGACATCATAAGATCAATTGAGTCATAATTAGCTTTAGAGAATAACTATAAATCATCTACAAAGCACAAATTCAATAAGGAGAGTTTCTTGCACCTGTTGTGATGTTTAAAGTGTGTTTCCTTGCCAACATTGTAATTTAATAAAGAAGTTAAAACTTCCACACATAATATAAAGAGATAAGGTGATATGGGATTCCTCTGTTTAAACCTGCTTTTAACATAGAGAAGTAATATATACTTTAACTAATTTAGGGAACCTATTAGGAAAACCCATCACTTCAAGAAGTTTCAATATGAATTCCATTCCACATTATCAAATGCCTTTTTGAAGTCTATATGAAGGAACAATTCCTTGTAAAATTCCTCCTTAAATAACTACTTAAGAGTTCTTGCACTATGGAGATGTTATCCCCTATTGACTTACCTTGCATAAAAGAACTTTGGTTATCACTAACCAAGGATCCCATAACCAATATTAGTTTGTTAGCAATAATTTTGTAATCACTTTGTAGAGGAAATTGGAGCAAGTTATTGGTCTTTAATCCTCCAAGGAAGCTGGGTTATTTAGTTTAAGGATCATGGATAGATAGGTTTTATTAATTTTCTTCAAAATAATTCAAAAAGAAAAGAATTCCTTGAGAGCTTCTTTCACCATTGGTCTTATCTTAGGCCAAGCTTTCTACGAAAAAAGACCATTGAATCCAATTGGACTTGATGCTTGTTAGGATTCATTTAAAAAACCACCTTTTCTATTTTAGAATCCGTAATATTCTTGATTAGTGATTCCACCTCCACATCTGATAATTTGTTTTTAGTAATTGATTCTAGGAGTTGAGTATGTACTGTTTTCTTCTAAGAGCAGTAGAATTCCTCAAAATACCTCTCAATCTCTTTCAAAAAATTCTCTTGTATGCATATCATTCTCCCATCCTATGTGGTGATTGCATTTATTGATTTTGAATTCCTCCTAAAACTTAGGGAGTTGAAGAATCATTTAGTTCTTTTATTTCCTTAAACCACCTATGCTTGGCCCTCTGCTCTATTAAACTAGCATGGTTAGTCAAAGCCATCAGGTAAAAATTAAGAGAGAATCTTCAGGATTATAAGACAATATAATCTGTGTATGAGATAACTTGTCTTTGACTATGGTAATAGCTTGAGAGGTACTCTCTTCTATCTGCTTCTTGACAGACTTCAATCCTTTTTTGATTATCTTAAGCTTCTACACACATCTGTATTGGAATGTTCCCTTGACATTTGCCTCCACACCTTTCCTTAGGGTATCCTGGAACCCCTTAACTTTAGCCAGATAAATGTTAAATTTAAAGGGAAGTATATTTTCATCTTTATCCCACACTTTAATTGGGGTATGGTTAGAGAAGATATAATCTAAGAAGGAGGCCTTGCTTTTTGGAAATTATTGTAACCATGCCCAATTAACCATAGTCCGATTTAGCTTTTTTTTAAGGACTATCCATTAGTTTGTTTATTGCTCCAAAAGAAGATGTGCCCATACGCCTTAAGGTTAAAGACTCCTAATAGATCAACACAATCTTTGAAATCTAGAGAGTGAAAAGTGCCCTTTAACTTCTATCCTATAAAGGATCAAATTAAAGTTTTCTTTAATTAAGCAAGCCCCTACCACTCTTCTTTGAAAACTCAAGAAACTCCCCTAAAGATCCTTCCTTTGAAAAGCATAGTTAAACCACAGACCACAGAGGCAAGGATGGACATATTCTTCTTAATAAAATGCCACCTCATGTGGATAACCTGCATCTTTATTTACAATACCTTAACATCAACAATCTTTGGATCAAATCTAACTATAGTTCTGCCACATGCATGAGCTTGGCAGTTTGAGATGAAAATCTAAGCATATCTTAGTTTATTTAGAAACTTAAGATTATCAGATCTGATTTTTTTTCAGTAGTGCAAAAATATAATGGTTTTCATTAATTAAAAAAAATCCCTTAGAGCTAAAAGTTTTTTGGGATAGTTAAGACACCTAACATTCTATATTATAGTGGACATAATGAAATGCCTTTACAGCCTTAACCTCTGCTCTTATTTTCTTTTCTCCTTTTGACATTAGTGAATTGTTCATTGGGTTCCTTTCCCCCAACAACTTGAGGTTGAAGGGGAGGAACTTGCCTCCCTTTCCATTTAGTTAGTATCCAACTATTCTCGATGTTGAGGGACCATTTTATCCTATATTGGATCTTCACTAGTTTTGCTTGTTTATGATTTCTCCTTATGTTGATGTGGCTCTTTTGAAGTAAAATGAGTTGGAACCTCTATAGTTACCTCATGGCTTTGGATCATCTTTTCACTTTCTTCTTTATCCTCATACTCTATTCCTATCGATTCGATATAATCCCTTTTATTAAATATTTTTTCGGTTGACTTCCACTTCTTACCCTGTAGTTTTAATGAAGGCTTCAAGTGGTAATCCACTACTAAATTGTCTTCATATACTATCCCATTTAAGACCAGTCTCATAACAGTTATCTGATTTGGCAAATCCTTGGAGATAATATATTAATATATAGACGACCATGATCTAATCTCTTTCTTTTTATTGTGTTTTCATCTATATATAAAGGTTGTCCCAAGTAGCTTGCTATCATACTTAATCCTTTGGTAGTCCAATATTCCAAAGGAACATTGTACAAGTTAACCTACAAAGGAACTGGCTTGTGTTTTTTCTATTTTAGCATGAAACCCAAATTGCCAAATCTAAAGAAACAACAAGATTCATCACATTCCAGGGGCCTTCTTCCAGGAATTTAGGCGCATAAGCTTTAGAGGAAAAGGCAAAGAGAGTTAAATTTTTATTGATTAGTAAGACTTTCACCAGGCCTTTGTTCTTCCAAACATTGTTTGCCCATTTTTTCAACACTAGAAATGAAGGTCTCCTTTTTAGGAAGAAACCCACCAGTGAAGCTTCCCAAGTTCTTGCTTCCTTTTGGAGAACTTCCAATCGAGGGGAGACAATGACTCTACCATTTTCTTCTTTGGGAGGGGAGTAATGGAGTGTTAAGTCTTCATCCACAACAATCGCCTTCTTCCAGCTTTTTTTAACTTCAAAGGAGTAAGAAAAACTCTTCTCAATTGGTTTGAAGGTAGGGTCAAGATCAAGGTTTCGAGAGGGTAGCAAGCGAAAATCAACTGGTAATTCTTCGCAAAATGCTGGAACTTCAAAGGTCTGCAAAATAATCAGTACTGGGGAGGGAAAGTTGATCAGATATGTGAATATATTTTCAAAAAGTTGTTACCAAAAATAGTAACTAGTCAAAGGCAGGAGCACAAAGGAGGTTAGAGGACATAAATGCCCCTATCTGGTTCACTTAAGAGGTAAGGGAAGAAAAAAGGGAGGTGAATGCAAGAGTTGTTGGATTGATGATAAGGGGGAAGGAGCACATAAGTAGGATGTGGTTGAACATGGTTATCAAATTGTTAGATGAGAGTAGGATAAGGATGAACCAACCTAAGGGACAGATGTCCCATCTTTAGGATATGGGGTTGCGGAGAAAGACTAGAGAGAAAACATGTTTTCATATGTGCAATGATTTTTAGTAATATGCTTTATGTTATCTTATCGATCTCTTAACGTAAAACTCAATGGTATGACCAAGTGAATGATCGAAGTTGTTTTGAGACTTTAATAGAAGAAAAAAAATAAAAGTGTCTAACGACAATGATAAAAGGTAGCAAATGGAAATGAATAGTACTCCACTAATGATAGTGAATATAAATATTCAAATAGGCTTTTATACTAAGTTGAAAAAAATATCAAGAAAATTTATTGTTAGAAAATCCCATATTAATTAAAAATAAAAATGTTAAAGGGTTAATAAATATTAAAGGCCAACTCGGTATAATCATTTTGACAATGGTTGGATCCAAGCCTGATTCTTGTTAATGAGCTCTACACTCTATCCATATTAAAAAAAATTCTAATGTAGTATTAGAGCAGGACTGGTTTAGATTCTTAATTTTTTGATTGTCCGTTTGGATGTTCAATCCTAGCGGCTCGGTTTAGTTATCACTGCGTTTATCTCAAATGACAACTGGATGTCTAGTTCCATCCAGTTGCATTTGATAGGGAGTGTTAGATAATCCCACATTAATTAAACATGAAAACTTTTATAGGGTTAATAAATGGTAAAAGCTAATTAACCAATGACTAGTTCTAGTCATTTTGACAATAATTGGACCTGAGTCTAATTCTTATTAATGGCCTCTACACTCTATTCATATTAAAAATTATAATATTTACATTATATATCATATGTTTTCTATGTAAGAGAGAATTCCTATTTATACATAATGCCTATATTCAAATAATGAAAGAAAATCAAATGATCGTTACAAATTTAAAATTTTTTCACAAATTAAAAATAATGGTAATTTATATTCTAAAATGTTCGCTATAATGTCTCTAACATTCTATTAGGATTAAATAAAAAATCATCTGAATTAATTAGTGCTAAAAGATTTGACATTTCATCACCAAAATGTCTATCATGGAAAGAATTACTGCGTCATCCAATGTGCATAAATAGCAACATAGAGAGTTTTTTTTTTTGCAAAAGCATTATACGAATCGATTGCATTACCATGGTTATATTTCTGATTGTAAAACTTGCTGATTTCCTCTACATACCTTTATTAAGGACTGTTCTAAAGCCATCTGCTTAATCTGTCCAAATTATCGAACTGAGCCAATTGTAGAGAGGATGACACAGCAACTCCCTCCATAAGTAATGATTGTTTCCCGACCAGTATCAATGCATGGGATTCTTAGACTCATCGTTACTATAAACGGTGTTTTGTTTTGTGGAGCACTCTCCCTTCCCAAGCTTCACTCGCCAAGCATTTGGAGCTGAACTTAATCCTTACATGGATCGAGGGGCTTTCCACATAAATCTTTGTTTCCATCATAAGAGCTCCCAGGAAAATCGCTTAAAGGTTTGCCCTCAGGAATTTCTCCTACAAGAAGGTTATCTGATAAATCCAGTTCCTTCAACCTTCGCAGCTTCAGAAATCCTCTCGGTATTCGTCCAGTGAAATGGTTTTTCTGCAGATTCAACGTTTCTAATGAACTAATATTTGCCAATGCCTCAGGCAAGCTGAAACCAAATTTGTTGTTGCTCAAGTCCAATCTTGTTAATGATCCTAACCTTCCAATGGTTGTTGGAACGCTTCCTTCAAGATGATTGCATGACAAATTGATATACCGCTGTTCAGTTTGTGCCCCTTCACCAAGTTGTACACTACTTGAGAACTCATTATCAGAAAGGTCAATGTATGTCAAGGAACCATCAAGGAAGGCACTTTCAATCTTGAAAACTTCATTTACAGAACCTGTTAGCTTGTTGGAGTGGAGGTCTAGCACACCCAGATGCTGCAAGCTCACTACCGAAGCAGGGATCGATGAAACAAGAGAATTTCTTGAAAGATTTAAGTAGTAAAGCAGAGTGAGGCTTCCAAGCCATCTTGGCAAGCTGCCTGTGATGTTGTTAACTGACAAGTCTAGTTCTTGAATTGGACTTGGAGTCGTTCTCAAAAATTCAGGAAAATCTCCTTGGATTCCACAACCAGCTGCATATAACTTGGACAAAGACGGAAGAGTTGCAAGCCACTTTGGGAAGGAAATGAAGTTGAAATGGTTAAACGAAACATCTAAAGTTTGAAGATTTTGGAGGGAAGACAAGTCAGGAGACAGTGGTCCTTGAATCCAATTATGCGATACATTCAAGATAATCAAACTAGAGAGTTTGCCTATTGAATTTGGTATTTGGCCTGACAAATAATTGTTGCTCAGATACAACTCCGTTAAACCTGAAAGATTGCCCAGACTAGAAGCAATTACCCCTTGAAGCTTGTTATTTGCGAAGGAAATCCTTTGAAGGGAAAGCAAATAACCAAAATTAAGCGGTATTTTTCCTGTCAGATTGTTATCATTCAACCTAAGGAAACCAAGAGAAGACAACTGGCCAGGAATCAAAGGAAAAGGGATCACTCCCTCCAGATAATTTTTATCCAAGTACAGCTCTGACATGGCAGTCAAGTTTGATACAGACAAGGGAATATGACCTGTTAAGAGGTTGTCCGAAAGATCCAGCTTTTCTAATACCTGCATTTCACCAATCTTGTGTGGTATAGGACCAGTTAGCATGTTGCCATGTAGATCCAACTGTACTAGATTACTCAAGTTTGTGAACGAATTCGGTATCACACCAATAAACTTATTGGAGTATAGAAGTAGTTGGTTAAGAAATCTTAGATTTCCAAGGCTGGCAGGGAGAGAACCAGACAGCATATTCTCGTGCAAGTGAAGCTCTTCAAGTTTTGACAACTTACCAATACTATCAGGTAATGGCCCAGTGATCCTGTTTCCATAAAGATATAACTTTCTGAGATTTGACATTCTCAGACCAATAGATGGTGGAATATTTCCTGCAAGACCAATTAGGCCACCAAGATCAATAACTTCAAGGGAACTGAGAAGTGCTATAGAAGGAGACAAGCAGCCTATCATCTGCGATTGGAATATGAAATCATTCGAGGAAACTAATCCAGCTAGACGGATTTCAGTCACCCTACCAGTGGTGTTATCACACTTAATTCCTTCCCAGGTGCAGCAATTATAACCAAACCACTTTGCCAATCTGTTTGAGGTATCAACCTTAATTCCTGCCTTGAAATCCATTAGACCCTTCAAGTCATTGACATTGCATACTTGACCAACATGTTGCTTACCTTCTCCTACTGCTAATAAGATGGTGATTAGGAAAACTAACCTCAGCATTTTGGCTGTGACTGATAAAAATTGTTCACAGATTGTTCCGCGAGGAAGAAACACAAGTCAGTTTGCGAGGAAACACGAGTAGACAATGAGTTCAAACTGTCTAGAACTTGGGAGTACGTAAAACTGAAGTTGGGTCTACGAGAACTGTTCTTCCTTTACTTATGCGTTCTTTTCTCCTTTACAGTTTGCATTGCTGAAAAGCATAAATACCTCTGAATGATGATGTTCTTGGTCATACTCATGGTTAAAGAAGTCAATAAAGAACCAAGATCCTCCACATGGTGGTGTTCAAGCAAAAGACAGGGGTCCCCTGCTGCAACAGTTTCAAAATGATTAAAAAACTAAACCTGGGGGCTCATTTTATAATCTTTAAAAGAATAGAATGTCGTTCCCCATAACCTGTTTGCTGTTGTGTTGTATAGATTTACCTTTTGTTCATCGACATGAATTACACTGCCACCATTCAAGATCATCAGATGAAAAAAAAAGAAGGTAAGATCACATGGGGTTTTGGCCCTGGAAAATTATCTACGATGTTCAGGAAAATCTTTTTAATGTTATTGTTTAACCGACCAAGCCTTAGAAACAACCCTTTTAGTGACAACCAATTAAGAACCCTACTTAACTCCATCAGTTCAATCAACTTCATAAAGATATGAACAATCTCACAATCTACGAAGCAGTTGCTTCTGGAAACAAAATAAAAGGTCTACCTCATCTCTTGGTATGAAGTAACTCCTTTTCCACCTTCCTTTTCGCGTTATTATTTAGAAACGGCCTCTTTATTACTCGACCTCCTCAAGGTATTAGTGAGATTTTTACTGGTCGTCGAAATATAAGAGTGGAAGCTTGTCTCACATTGAAAAAAGAAAAGAGAGAAGACCAACATATAAGTCTAGTGGGCTATTCTACCTATCACCAATTGATTTTAGGATAGAACCTCACTTGAGTTTGTGTGTAGTCTAACTTTCCTTCTTGTGTGGACCCGTAGGCCTATTGTAAATTCTAACATTGGTTTACTGTTATTGTCTTACCATGTTGTTATATTTAGATGAATAAAAAAAACTTGAATATACATTATTCTATTGAGTTACTACTTTTAAATTTCATCTATTTTTAGATTATAACATCTAATTTCTTGC
>JAOTAZ010000001.1:3249176-3262840 GCA_025629785.1 Erythroxylum oxycarpum | reverse complement strand
TTTGAATTAATTCCCAACAAGATCTGGCGAAAATGAGTATGTCCTCTTGACCTGGTATCTTATAAGATAGAATTAATATGGGTGCCAGTTTTGGATTTGTTGGGAGCCTCTTTCCAAACTATTTACACAATTTTCATGTTTGTTTCATTTTAGGGTTCCTTTGAGGATGATAAATCTAAGATTTTGAAGATATTATGTGCAAGTCCTAACCCAAAGGAGATATACAAGACAATGTGCAAACTTGAATATAGAGCAAAAGCCAAGTGCATTGTTTGCAGTTGCCATTATCCAATTAAGGATAAAAATGGCACCAACAATTGTTATGCAATATTAGTGCCCACGATTGCAATCATATGTCAGTTAATATTTAAGCTTAGAAGGACAAAAAGGGGGATCATTAATAGTTAATGAAAATGGAAGAAGAAGTTATTGTATTGAGAGCTCTTATCGAATAAAAATGACCTTTAACAAGTGAAGAAGAAATCAAGTTGAAGGTGAATGAGTCACAAAGATGCTAAAGGTTCAGTTAGAAAAGAAGTTAGATGAATGGCTGAAGAGTTTGTTAAAATGGAGCAGAGGAAAGTGGAAGAGAGGATGTTGCAACAATAGTAAGAGGTTGAAATACTAAAAATGAGCTTGGAAGAAATTGAGCTTGAGCTACATCATTTGAGGGAGAGAAAAAAATTATGAAAGGGGGTTAAAAGACATGTATGACAACTTTTTGGCAAATGAAAATTACCTAGAAAATGTATTTTGACATCCAAAAACATACAGTTATTGATTGAGATCATATAAATTTTACAAAGACAAACTCACATATTACAAACTCTGACAACCCAAAAACTTGTTGTGCGTTAGCTTGTTGAAGCTAATAACCCAAACTTACACATGCTCTCACTATTTTCTTCTATGTTTTTTTTACATCAATTTGAATTGTTAACTTGTCCAACTAATAAGGGGAAGACAAAATCAATTTGAATTGTTGCATTGACAAGTCAATTTACAACTGATAACTTTTATGATTAAGTAACATCAATTAAATCAAGTTTAATTTCTAACATCCCCCCCTTAAAGTTAATTTAATCATTCTGAGCATGTTTTTCTACTTCATGAACAATTCAGCCTTCAATGGCTTTGTAAAAATGTCAGCAATTTGATCTTCAGACTTACAATACTCAACCACGATCTCTTTATCTTTTACCAAATCTTGAATATAGTGATGTTTGATGTCGATGTGTTTGCTACGACCATTAAAGACTAGATATTTTGTCAAGGCAATTGCAAATTTACTATCATAGTAGACTGACGTTGGACCATCTTATTGATGTTGTAATTCATTAAACATTCTCTGTAGCCAAATCGCTTTAGTAACACAATTTACTACCGCTATATACTCCAATTTTGCAATTGAAAGAGCAACTACTTGTTTATTTGAAAACCAAGAAAATGCTCCAGAACCAAGATGAAAGACATAACTTGAAGTGCTTTTTCTCTTTTCAACATCACCAGCCCAATCACTGTCTGTATATCTAACTAATCGTATATTATTATTGTTTGAATAAAATATACCATCATCAATCGTGCCTTTAATATATCTTAAAATCTATTTTATGGCTTGCCAATGAGATTGTCTTGGTGAATCCATAAATCTGCTCATAATTTCCACTCTATAAACAATGTCTGGCCTAATGGCAGTTAGGTACCTCAAACTTCCAATCAGTCTTCTGAAGTTTGTTGCATAAACCAAATCACCATTGCCATCTTTCATAAGCTTTATCTTTTCTTCAAATGGTGTTAATGTTGGCTTACATGCATCCATCTTGAATTTCTTTAAAACATCTTTTGCATATTTCCATTATAAAATATATATGCCTTCATTTGTTTTCTTTACCTCGATACCAAGAAAGTAGGACATTAATTCCATATTTGTCATCTTAAAGTGAGCAACCATATCTTCCTTGAATTCTGAAAACAGTCTTGAATTGTTAATAGTAAAGATCAAATCATCTACATAGAGACAAACTATAATAATGTCTCCTTCCTTGTTAATCTTGATATACAAAGTATGCTCATATGGACAGTTATAAAAACCATGTTCAATGAAATAGGTATCAATACGAGTATACCGTGTCCTTGGTGCTTGTTTAAGAACATACAATGCCTTCTTTAGCTGATAAATCTTATTTTCTTCTCCTTGTTTTACATGTCCTGGTAGTTGCTCAATGTATACTTCTTCTTCAAGTATACCATTCAAAAAATCTGATTTGACATCCATTTGATAAGTCTTCCAATCACTTTAAGTGGCAAGTGAAATGATCAAATGTACAGTATCCAATATAGAAAATTGTGCAAATATTTCAAAATAATCGATACCTAACTTTTGCTTGTATCCTTTTGCAACTAATCTTGCTTTAAAGTGTTCCATTTCTCCATTGGGCTTATACTTGGTCTTTTATACCATTTGACACCAATACGCTTCTTTCATTTTGGCAAAGTGATTAACTGCCATGTTTTATTCTTTTTTATAGCACATATTTCTTCATCCATTGCTTTAATCTAACGATCATCATTCACTGCTTCCTCAAACATTACTAGATCACAATCTGTAAAGAAAGCATAATGGGCTACAACTTCATCATTACCTACTTGATAATATTTCAAATAAGTGGGTGGATGGCGTTCTCATTTTGAGCGCCTAAGTGAAGGTGAAGTAGGAGGAGATGATGCTTCAGGATCAACATGAGTTGGATCTTCAGGAACTGGAAGTGAAGATGACTCTCCAGTTTAATTAGTTGTTTCTAATTTGTTGTTTATGAACACCGATACTGGCAAAGATTTCTTTTCTTTTTCTGACCAATCTTATACTCCATCTTCTTCAAAAGTAACATCACGACTAATGATCAATTTTTGAGTCTTTGGATTATAAAGCTTATAGCCTTTTGTTTCCATGATGTAACCGTAAAATATACATTTTTCTATCTTGTCATCTAGCTTCTTTCTCAACTCATTAGGTACATATGAATATGTTATACAACCAAATACACTCATATGACTAAGATTAGGCTTTTTTCCACTCCATACTTCTTATAGAGTTTTATCCCAAACACTTTTAATGCAACACCTATTCAAAATATAAATCGTACAAGTCACAACCTCTACCCATAAACTTTTGGGTAGCTTCTCACCATATCCATGATAGTTTAGTTTTTCCTTTCTCCCACTTCATTTTGTCGAGGAGTATATCTAGTTGTTAATTGATGCTTAATTCTATGCTTTCTTAAGAAATCATCACAAACAATATATTATGTGCCTTTATCCGTTCTCAAAGTCTTAAAAAAATAACCACTTTGTTTTACAATATATGCTACAAAATTCTTAAGTACTTCATATGCCTCAGATTTTTGCTTCAAAAAATAAACCCATGTCTTTCTACTATAATCATCAATAAATGTAATAAAGTATTTATTTTCTCCATTTGATGGAACCTCCATATAACATAGACATGAATCCATAAGCTCTAGTGGGCGTTTAACTCTCCATGCTCACTTTGTAGGAAATGGATCTCTATGCTTCTTTCCCATCACACGTGACTCACAAATTGATCAAGAACTTTAGTTGGCAAGCCTGAAACACACTCTTTGTTTACAAGAAACTTAATGCTTCCAAAATTCAAGTGTCTATGTCACATATGCCATAGCTAATTATCATTAATAGTCATAGTATTTCAGTAAGAAGAATTGTCGTAATTAAGATATGTTGGAAATAAACGGTTGGATGTCATTCTCGTCCTTATAATCATGCGCTTTTTTATATCACTCACGGTGCATCCATCTTTATTGAAGTGTAAATCGTAACCCTTTTTTAATAGTTGTTCAACGCTCAATAGATTTTGGCAAAGAATAGGAGCATAGTACACATCAGAAATGTAATTTAAGATCCATTCTTCAATTTTATAGCAACATTTCCTTTTCCCAAAACTGGAATCTGGTAGTTATCGGCAAACTTTATTAAAGAATTAAATAATTCATCTAACGCGGCAGAAACTTCCTTGTTTCCACTTAAGTGATTACTACAAGCTGAATCTAACAATCATTGGCAGTTGTCATTGTTACTGGTTTCATGAGCGGTCATCAATAAGGTCTCTAGATTATTATTCTCAGCAACTCCAACTCGATTATCCTTATGTTCTTATCTTCAAGCACGACATTCTCTATTAAAGTGACCATATTTTTTACAATTATGGCACTGAATATGTGACTTGCACTCAGATTGAAGTGATCAAACTTTTCACTTGTAACATTAAATATTGGATTTACCCTGAGGAGATTCACTTTCTTTTACTCTAGGTTTAGAATTGGTTCTGAAATTTTTCTCCTCTTCCCCTTAAATTTGAACTTTTTTTAATATGCTCTATTTTGCCAATTGCAGGTTCCTTCTCATTTCTCAAATTTATTTGAGCATTTAGAACTTGCTCCGTTGTGTTTGGTGATTTTTCTTTCATAGGCATTTCACAAAACTCTAATGAGGCTTCCAAATCATTGGGAGTCATAGACTCCAAATCTTAGACTCTTCAATGGTTGTGACAACATAATCAAATCTACTTGTCAACGTCCACATGATCTTCTCCATAATATCTTTCTCTGTAATTTCATGACCATTATTTTCCATCTCATTGATCAATTTTTTCATTCGTGCAAAATAATCATGAATACTTTCATCTTTTCCTTACTCCATCAACTCGTATTGCCTTATTAAACCTTACAATCTTGCTTGTTTAACTATGTCTGCTCATTCATAAATTTTGAGCAAAATATTCCAGGCTTCCCTTGTTATTTTAGCAAGTAATATTTTCTTCAAGAATCAACTACTCAACATATTCACTTACGAGCTGTAAACGTTAAATAAATAATTCCAAGTAAATGTACAAAATCTCAAGGGACCAACCTATAAATCGCAATTGTCGTGTGATAATAGCCTATGAAGATAAAACAGGTTTCAACTACAGAAAGTGAAAACAATCTTACACTCTGAAAGTTTACTCGTACCCGAAACTTGGAAGAGAATATTAGGAACCATTCTCCAATAATAGGGACCACGTGTTTGGTGTCCGTTCCAGTCATTAAGAACAGAAACACATAAAGCATTGTTCACTTACACTTGGGACAAGGAACCATTTCCAATAATAGGGACCACGTGATTGGTGTCCGTTCCAGTCATTAAGAACAGAAACACATACAGCATTGTTCACTTACACTTGGGACAATCGAAATTCAGGGAACTGGATCTATAATAGCTTCTACGTCCAATTTATCTCATTTCCTCTTCACCTAACAGCCATTCTGAACTCTCTCCAAGCCATATATTTCCTTTTCGCACTTCCTGCCCATCCCAAATGCATCAATTCACACACGCAGTAGCTTCCTAGAGCAAAGCTTTTCGATGTAACAATACAAAAACATGGTCCAAGTTTTTAGCTTCCACACCAACTTTTGGCAGCTACACTAGGATGACAAATTCCGCTTGTGTACACACGTTAGTAAACAGCTTTACCCCCGAAATAAATATAGCAAGTCTTTCAACAATATCAGGACTCAACGTTTGCTCCTATCATACTTCTTGTCCCTATCATCCTTGCCTTTCCTATCATTAGTTTGAGGTGTGTACTGGCTCGTAGATGAGGGTGAGTAACCAGGTGCACTGGGTGAATACCCCGCACTTGGACTAGAACCAACAAAATACACAATGGGACTTAATTAGTAAAAGGGGAGCAAATAACCACATTCAAATTACATACAACTGAATATATGTTCTTAAAACAGGATCTTGGCATACCTGTACTGTGGGGAGCTAGGGCTATAATCTGGGCTCACTCCAGAATTATAGGGGCTAGCAAAACAAAACAAAGATTAAGTGCTTTAGAAAAATAGAGGCAAGTAACCATCATAAGCAACAAGATGCGACTGCAAAATGGCAGGAAATAAATACAGATTAATCGAAACTTACCTGCTCGGGCTGTAACTTGGGCTTGAAGGAGAATATGATGGGGACGTAGGTGAATAGGATGGGGATGTTGGGCTGCACAATAAGATAATACATTCAATCATTAAGTAATGAGACAAGACATTCACAATAACTACGAGAGTACCAAACAAGGAAATTGTTTTAATAGTCACATAAAAGGTAGTATTAACATATTCAGTTGCATAGTCTTACCTATAATTTGGAGAAGTGGGACTATAGGGACTGGCAGGTGACAATCTTGGACTGCTGGGTGAGTAAGCCTGTGAAGGACTGTATTTTGCCGACTGTGGATTGTAACTAGGTGAAGTCGGGCTATAGCTCGGCGAAGTTGGACTATAGCTTGGTGATGTTGGACTATAACCAGGGGATGTAGGGCTATAGGCTGGTGAAGTTGGGCTGTACGAAGGAGATGTGGGACTATAGGAAGGAGAGGTTGGACTATAGGAAGGAGATGTTGGGCTATATGAGGGTGACGTTGGACTATAAGCAGGTGAGGTGGGGCTGTATGCAGGTGAGGTGGGGCTGTATGCAGGTGAGGTGGGGCTATAACTAGGTGAAGTTGGACTGTAACTGGGGGATGTGGGGCTGTAACTTGGAGAAGTTGGGCTATAACTGGGTGATGTAGGGCTATAACTCGGGGATGTAGGACTGTAGCTCGGGGATGTGGGAGAATATGAAGGACTTGTAGGAGAGTAAGCTGGACTAGTTGGGCTATAACCAGGCGAACTTGGGCTGTAGGTTGGTGAAGTTGGACTGTATCCTGGAGACGTAGGGCTATAACCAGGAGACGATGGACTGTACCCCGGAGAAGATGGGCTATAGCCAGGAGATGATGCAGGGGAGAAAGGCATTCCACTAACATAAGGTGAAAATTGAGCATCTGTAATGGGGGAGAGGCGAAGACTTGGGCTTAGCAAATAATTTGGAGACATCATGCCCTCATGATATGGAGTTCCAGACACTGGAGATCGAGCAGGGGTCATGCCGAATTCCAGGCCATCTATATAACTTGGGAGCTGGAGTTCAATAGCATTCTTCAACATCTCATCATTGAGATACAATGCACAGTCCCCTGTGCCAATTGGGGCAAGCTGACCCAGCATTATATTTTCAGTGACGCCTCTAAGGTAATCTGACTCAGCATAGACAGCAGCATCAAGGAGGATGTCCACTGTTTCTTCAAATGAGCATCTCATCAATGGCCCAGTATCATTGCGATTGATACCATGACGGGTGATTGCCATCAAATGACCACGATAAGTCATGGTATCACATAGTATGGCCAGATGCCTGTAATTGACATATGATCCATCAAAGGATATAACAACTCGCAATTCATCAAGGAGGGCACGGCGAACTGCCTCTATCCCAAGAACTTCAATGACTTCAATCAAGTGATTACTGGTTGTTCTTCTGGCATCAACATTTTCATTACACATGACAGCCAGGAGATTGACACCCTCAGTGTCTAACATCCATTCCTCTACTGTCTTAAATCCTTCATTCTCATCAAACCTGCTAACTTTACCATGCTTGATGAACACTTTGTTGATATCTGGAATACCTCGAAGAGCCATTTCAGTCAGCATGTTACTCTCAATCTTCTTCAGGAAGACATCATCCTCAGCAGACTCATCAGTTAAATCCCCTTTTGGAGCTTCATCATTCATGATACGAATCCGGAGAATTAACTTTTCTGCATTGTCATCATTAAATATACAAGTCAAGTCATCATCAAATTCAAGGTTGATCTTCTCAGCAATGTCAGCCATACTTAGCTTCTTATCAACCATCATTTCCCGATTCAGCTCTATTCGAAGCAACCAAGGAGAGATTTTCTCCGGTGCAACCTCTTCATCAGGCATTTCATAATACGACTTCACAAAATCAATATCCTCCTCAATTATTGTACTTGTGGGATCTGGATCATACCACACTTCCGTTGCTTGGGTCACACTTCGCAAGGTGGTATATTCCAAAGCACATTGAACATTCTTAGCTTTCTCCTTTGTCTTATTACATTCAGGAGTCAAGTAGACAGAAAGAGAAGGCGTTTTAATTTTTTTAGCCACATTAATAATTTCCCTCAACCTTGGAACACCAAGAGTAACATTTTTAGCACTAACACCAGCATAATGGAAAGTATTGAGAGTCATTTGAGTAGCAGGCTCTCCAATAGACTGTGCAGCAACACAACCAATCATTTCACCAGGTGCTACCAACGACTGCAAGAACCGTGACTCTATCTCACCAATGACCCAATCAAATGCTTCACGTGTGAGCCTGTATTCCTGCAATACCCTTTTACTGGCAAGGGTACTACGAAGCAAAATTCCAAAGAAGAGAGTGGCATTCTTTTGCGCTTCAACACTTAATGGATCCTCTCCAGGAACAACCTTCAATCTCTCCTGGAGTTTATCAACAGCTTCTACTGCTTCCATTGGATGAATATCTGAAGGCCTTCTGGTATCAACCTTGAACGTCTTCTGGGCATTCCAGATAAGCCTCCCAAGATTAACAGGCATTGGCCAAAGACTGTCACCAGTTGTTGCAATCTCTGTTCCAAGTTGATATCTATCAGCTTCAAGTTTTTGAACTTCAGCTTCAAACACATCTCTCAGCTCCCTGATATTTTTCAAATCCTCAATATGTTCTGGTAACATATAGTTAGGGTTCCAATTTTCATCATCCAATTCATATCTGAATACCCTATCAAATTCTGATTTCTTCATCTTCAAGGTATCTAGCTTCTGTGATTCTATCCACACAGCATCCATCCCGTCTTCCCCATAGAGAAACTGAATAACATCCCCCAATGAATTCCTCACAGTACCATCATATTTAACCATGATATCCTCCATGGCCTTCACCAATCTCCTCTGTATATAGCCAGTCTCAGAAGTCTTAACTGCAGTATCTATCAGTCCTTCTCTACCACCCATAGCATGGAAAAAGAATTCTTGGGGAGTCAATCCACGAAGGTATGAATTCTCCACAAAGCCTCGACTTTCTGGCCCATAATCATCTTTGGTGAAGTGAGGTAATGTCCGATCTATAAAGCCAAATGGTATACGTTTACCCTCAACATTTTGCTGCCCCACACAAGCCGTCATCTGAGATATGTTAATGAAACTGCCTTTTGACCCTGCAGTAACCATAGCCTTGAGATTATTACTCTCAGATAGACTCTTTTGGGCACTGTTACCCGCATCATCACGAGCTTTATTCAACACCTAAAGATGACAGTTGTTACCATCATAATCAGTAAACAAAAACAAAAAATTAAAAAAAAGTTGACAAAACACTAGCCACTTTCATCAGCTCACCTGATTCACTTTGTTTTCAAAAGAATCCATCATAGTTCGTCCAGGTTCAGCCTCCAGATCTTTACTCTGGGCTTGCATAATGAGTTTTTTCACCTCATTTTTTGCTACTGAAATAGTTTCGTTGATTTTCTCCATTGTGGCTGCATCAGCAATTGTATCTCCAATACCAATGCTAAAAGCATTCTGTAACAGCCAATAATTGACCAGCCATTGCGTATGTCCCAAAAATTTGCGTGCTGCATCTGGACCAACTTCTTCCCTGCATAAAATAAATTACAAAATAAGTTACACCATAAAAGCTGGTCCAACAAAGTCAGGTCTCCACTTTTTAACAACCACATAAAACAAAAGTTATCTGCTGTCAAATATTTGTACAATAAAAGTCATCAACCAAATCGCTACCATATCACATGTATAAGACTGCCAGTAGATGTTCCAAGCGTCTTTTTGCAAAGGGTTCCAGAAAGTAACTCCCCTTTTTCTATCCGGACCAGTGTATCCCCTGGAGTAACAATTCCTCTTTCAGAATCAGAATGCCAGGCAGAAGTTCTGATCAGATTAATCTGCTTTGGTATTATGAGGTTAAAAACTTGTTTTCCAGTCCAAAGTGGCCTTGGTTTCAGGATTGCAGGAGCAGGAATTTTCCCATCAAAATCCTCCCACCACATCAAGATGTTCATGAAAACATCCTGCAAATAGGGATAGAGTTTAGGTCCAAGACAAGAAAGAACAGAGTCATAAAATTGAATGATGAAGAAGGGATTTAAATATCATTTCCGTTTCACCTTTTCTATGAAGGTGTCTCTCTTGGTAATTTTACGACATCCTAAAAGTGTATCCTGGACAATACCCATCACTGGCCGATTTGATTGAGGTGATACAATGCATTTTGGCACCATCATTAATTCTAGCACTTCTGCCCTGGTTTCAAATGACTGAGGAACGTGCATATTCATTTCATCACCATCAAAATCAGCATTATATGGTGAAGTAACAGATAAATTCAAGCGGAAAGTTGAGTATGGCATAATCTTGATTTTGTGCCCCATAATTGACATCTTATGGAGACTAGGTTGACGATTAAAAAGAACAAAGTCACCATCATTTAGATGTCGTTCCACCTGTAGTCATCATAAAATGATTTAATGGTAAGAACAAATGGACTGTTAAAGGATGTAATGAATGGAATCCAATTGGCTCATGTAAGAAAATACCTTGTAGCCAAGCTCCAAATGGTGATCGCTACTTTTCTTCAAGTAACGAAGATCAAGTCTTTGTCCATCGTCCCTTATGATATATTTTGCACCAGTTTTTCCAGGAGGAGGATGTGGCCCATACTCAACAAGTTCCTTCAACCTGTTTGAGAAAATATCCACATTAAAAAAATGGAATATTAACAAGATCAGAAGAAATAAAAGCTACAATGAGATATGAACCTTTCTATGTTGTAGGGGGTCACGGTTTCAGGATAGGTGAGGTTCAAAGCGATACTCCATGGTACCCCTAGCTCATCAATGTTGATAGTGGGATCAGGTGTAATAACTGTACGTGCAGAAAAGTCCACTCTTTTACCCATCAAGTTTCCCCTAATCCGCCCTTCCTTTGCTTTGAGCCTACTACATATTGACTTGATAGGTCTTCCTGACCTTTGAGTTGCCTGTAATATGAAGAGTACACCACCTCCTAAAAACATTATCTCTAACAAAGCAAAACAGAATGAACCTCATATACAATTGGAACTCATAAGCAACTCCATACCCTTGGCTGTCCAGGCAATTCATTGTCAAAATATGTAGCCACATGAAACTGTAACAACTGTGCAAACTCAGATATAATATGTGCAGGCGCCCCACCCCTCTCCTGTCTTCTCAAATTCTCATTGTGTCTAATAATCATTGCCAGCTGATGGGTTAAGTCATCCTACATAGGGAAAAAGACAAGAAGCATGAATGCTTGTAGAAAATTTCACATTGAATATACCTGAATTGTTAGATATCAATCTAGAAAGAAAAGAGAATGTACACGCAGCATGTGTTTGTTATCAATTACAGTCCAGTGTTAGGAAAGTAACACTACAATAGACTTGCCTCACTCCTGGATGATGTATCCATCATAACAGAAGGCCTCACAGGAGGTGGGGGAATTGGAAGAACTTGTAGAATCATCCAATCTGGACGTGCATACTTAGGGTTCAAGCCCAATAACTGACAGTCCTCATCACTTATCCTCTTGAGAACACCAAGAACCTGCAGTACAAATTATGACATCAGCTACATACACAAAATCAAAGACAAAGCAACATTTTATCTTAGGCTCTAAAGACAAACAACATTTTACCCTTTCTGCTGTAAGGGTCTGCTTTCTCTCCACAGGTTCAGGTAGTTGTTCCTGATCATCATTTTTCTTTCTTTGAGCTTTATACTCAGCAATCATCTTCATACCTTCAATACTAATCTTTGGTTGTTGAGCACCGCAGCCACCGCGACTCTTCTTCACAGGCTCATCATTATCTTGACCTTGAACGTCAATTTCATCACCTCCTTCACATTTAGTTTTATTCTTACAAGCATCAAGAATCTTTTTAAGTCTATTTTTGGGATTCTTTATTTTCAAGGCCTGTTTAAACTTGTGATCATCCTGCAGCAAATTTATAGAAAACAGTTGAGAGAGTTTATACAAAATACTAATAATAATAATAATAATAATAAGTTTAAATGGTGTTTGTTCGTGAACTTTGTGGGTACCTCATTAGCCAAAATCTTGGAACAATTGAAGCAAACACAACGCATAATATTAAGAACAGTCTTCATAAATCCAATGTGGAACATGGGCTTTGCAAGCTCGAGATGGCCAAAGTGACCCGGACACTCAGCCATGATGGCAGTACAAGTCTCGCACTTCATCTTCCTGTCAATAGTGCCCAGCCGAGGATCGCTTAATCCTCCAGGCTTAGGCTTTCCCCTCTCGGTGGTCTCGCTGTGTTCAATTTGTACCACTGACATTTGCCTCTGCCAACCAATATAACACAACCCACCCGTAAAAACAATAACTCCATTTTCAACAAAACTAGAAACATATTAATTAGAAAGAAAAGGGGCTGCTTTGTTTTCTTCAATCAACTTCAAATTCTAATCAGAAAAGAAGGAGAGAGAGAGAGTTACGATTTCATCGGGACTGAGAATGCCAAACTGAACCAACTTGACTTTAGCTACCTCTGCTGGAGAGTATGGGAATCTCGTATCCATGGCTGAATTGGATTAGATTACAACAAAGACAATATTAAGAGTCGCCAACCCTATACAAGTTAAATAACCACACCCATGTGCTAAATCAACAAAATCAATTCAAGAAATTCTTGATTCAAACTTGTCTCTTAACCTCCGAAACCCAAACTCAAAAATCAGACATGGAAAAACATGCTTAACTAATCATGCTGTTAATCATGACAGCAATTAACATCATCGAACCGTAACCAAAAACCTCCAAGTTACAGACAACCCGAATGCAAGAACTTGAGGAACAAAATGAACAGTTAAGGAAACAAAAAAATGAATCAAGTCGAACCTATTTGTTAAGATAGTCGATTTCTCAAACGACCAATCTTGAAGCTCAAATCGCAACAACTCCTGTGCCGCGCATAAAATACAACAAAGAAACAAACAAATTGGTAAACAAAACGTGCGAAATAAAAAACAAAACTACAAAATCAATGAGAAAATCGAGATGAACGGGAACCCTAACCTAGAAGGAATGGACCAGATCGCAGAGGCAAACAACGAGCATAAAACCTACCCTAAACAAGCTAACAGCTGGTAGCCCAGCAACCTTTAAACAAAATTTTCTATAACAATATCGAAGCAGACAACAATTATCTTGTCCAGTAAGTTCAGAATTGCGTTTCAAGCAAAATTATACAGAAAAAGGAAAGGGGAGGGACGGAGGGAGGGAGGGAGAGAGAGAGAGAGGAGAGACGAAAGACGCCGAGAATTTACTGAAAAATCCATCCACTAAGCTTTTTAAGTAAAAGCTTTTTCGCTATTGCATCGATATGCAGCGCGGGTGTGGGGGCGTTTACTCCCACTGCTACGTTGTCGTTTCACCGGGCCCAAGTTTTTGCGCTGGTTTCCTTGATACGCTGTCGTCCTAGCTTCTGCTTACTCACCCGTTGAGGAGTTAGGAATGTAAAAAGATGAATTGTAATAAATTTTCATTGTTTATTTGACAGTTTCGCAATAAAATTGAATAAAATGAAATGAAATGGAAGTGGAAGTGGTAGATTTTACGTTACTACTTAATATACTATAAATAATTTTAACT
>JAOTAZ010000001.1:3215839-3228317 GCA_025629785.1 Erythroxylum oxycarpum | reverse complement strand
GATTATCCTTACCTCAATTACACTAATAATCCAACATTAATCGCTCGTCCAATTTATTCTTAATTATAAAAATAATATCCTTACTAACCTAATCCTTATAATTACTAAAATACCCTTAACTAATTAAAAGTCTATTTTACGCTCCTCCATTTTAATTAATACCAAAAATGCCCTCTTATAACAATATTCCATATTTATCATTTACTGTCTACACTTCTCATTTTTCCCTTACATGTAACTTAAATTCCAGATTCACCCTTAACTTTCTGCACTTCCCATTCTGCCCCTGCATGCAACTGAAATTTTCAAAACAATGTTTTTATCTTCTCCCTCCCCTCTTCTTCTCTCTTTTCTTTTTTTTAATCATTTTCCAACCTCATTTTCTCCACTTTTCTCCCTTCATACAACTTCCAAAAATTATCCCAAACAACCACAACATGTGATCTAACTACAAACTAGTGTAGGATGATCAAAATCACACAAAAAGACATAAAAATGGATGTTGAAATTTTATCTAAATGTGAGGACTTTTGATGTTATTAACCACTACAATTTCTTCTAATTTTGTTGTAAAACAAACAAAATGAAGAAACTTATAAGAAAAGAGTTACATTTAGAATAAAGTGGTGCATTTTGACACACTCACCAGCTGGAAATGAAGAGAAAAGATGAAGAAGATGGTGTTTTTGTTGGTTGCCACCATCTTTCTAGTTGTTGGAATTTGTATAGGTGTTTAGTAAAATATGGGATGGGCTATTGGTAAGTTTATGTTTAATGAATGGGCTTTACAAGAACAATGTCACATTAATAAAACTTTAGTAGGTGTGTGAGAGTATAGGCATTTTCAAATCATTAATAACTATATGAGCCGAGCCCAGTACATGAAAAAGTAAAAGATCATATTTTGCATAGAACCGATGAATCGATAATGTTATAGACGAGAAAGAAAGAGGGAAAGAGTACTTTCTTGGAGAAGTGAGGTATTTAAGGAGCAGCTCGTGGAACGAAGGAAGGAGAATGTTTGTAGAACCCAAATGGGCTAGGAGAGGTGGAGATTACTGTCCTTTGGCAGGATCAGTGTTTTGAAATCCGGATTGGCCATCGAACCGGAGGTCTTAGTGGTCATCGGTTTGATCAGTTCGATCGGTTCAACCACCGGTTGAATTGGTGTGACGTCATAATTATGCAATAATTATATTTAATTATATATAATATTAAAAAATAAAAAAATAAAAATAAAAATTTATTGAACCAGTGCTCGGACCGATCAAACCGGACCGGTACGACTGATCAATTGACCAATTTTGACTCGTTCTCACTGGTTCAATTGAGAACCGGTTTTTAGGGATGAATCGGACTGGATAACCGACCGGTCACTGGTTGAACCAGTCGGATTGGCCGGTCCGATCCGATTTTCAAAACCATGTGTAGGACAATAAGCCTCTCAACAATCTCCTACATGAAGCCTTTGTCTCCATTATAATCCACAAAGAACCAATAAAACTCTATTCAACTAAGAAACTAGATAAATAGATGAAAAGTTGGTAGTTTAAAGATAGTTTAGAGGAGCAATGACGTCGAATTTAATAGAACCACATTAGTTGTTTTCTAGTATTGAGTCTAGCACAAAGCACCAAATACATTCGCTTAAGAGAAAGAAAGAACCCTGAAAAAGAGACATACATCGAAACTGTGTAACTTTTACATCCCAAAAAGACAACTTTTACATAACCTTATATTAGAGATATTTTATTGTCCCTTCAGGGACATCCGATAAATTTGGAACGATACAGAGAAGATTAGCATGGCCCCTACGTAAGGATGACACGCACAAATTGATATTTTATTATGGAAAGCGATGGCAATTTGGCCTGTCCAACCCGAAATCAACAAACAATTCCAAGCTAGCCCTGAAATTTATAGGCAAAAATTTCTTAGCCTGACCGGTCTACGGATGAGGCTCAAGTCACGGCTGTCCAAGCCTGGCCTAACCCAAGGTCCGACCGAGAACGACAAAGCAATATCGTTTTACTAAATATGACATTATTTTTTGAGAGATGAGAAGGAAGAGAGGAGTTTTGGATAAGAGGGGGAAAAAGACAAGTAATATGTTCCAAGACTGGTTTTTTTTTTTTTAAGTTGCTTCATTGTTTATTAATCAGTATTTCTCAAATCTCATGTTTTAGGAAGAATTTTAATTAGATATCGACGATATTTAAATAAAATATTATTATTATAATCATAGTGCTTTTTATTTTACTAATTAACAAATCAGAAGAATAAAAACTTAATAATTGTCTTAGTATTTTTATAATTTAATAAAAAGACAGAATGGCAATTTTCAAAAAAAAAGAAGACAGCATGGCAAAGCCATCGGCCATGTCACTTTGGAGTCGTGTTTTAAAAGTCCCACTACTTTAGTTTCCATGGCAGCTCACAACGGGAAATGTCCAGTCCAAATATTCAACCGTACTTGTAAATTTTATGTTTCCGGCGGTCTCCACGCTTAATACTTTATGGTTTTGTGTAAGAAAGAAACGCAATAACTAACAGGATTGTGGTTCCTCTTAATCCAATAATTAACGGTCTGTCTTATTCATTCATTGCATGTTCCTCTCGCAAGTCCCTCCCTCTTTATAGATAACACGCATCTCTGACAAGTAGACCTGTCAAACGTAAAAGCTTACAAAACTTGAATCTTTTTGTTAAAAGTAAAACACCTGAGTGGTGTCTTGCAATATGTAAAGCAGATGGGCATTACAAAAAGATTCTTCTTTGTCTAATCTTTCTGAAAGTTATTGCTTTTTTTTCTTCTTTTTTCTTCAGTATCGGACCAAAACTTTGAATTTTAGTTCCAAATCTTGATTCTTTCTTCATTTTGTTAAAACAATTTGTAATTTCCGATCCTCAATCCTCATATTCTATTATCAAGACATAGCCCTAAAAATTCTTTCCTGTTGCCATTCTGAACCCAATTTCCATTTCCAATCATTGAAATCTGGCCTGAAATAATCTTTTCTTATTCTCTACGGTAAAGTATTTACCTTGGCTCCAACTTAGGATACACCGGCTTGTACGGTGTGAAACAGTAGTCTCTTACTTCACTGATTCAAGGCACCGACCATGAAGCGAGCCAAGTTGGAGTCTTTTGTGCGGCAGAGTAGAGTCACATTGATCCAGACTTTAATGGCTGCGCTCTTCGTGTACTTTCTCTTCATGGGCATTGAGATGCCTCTTGTTTTCAGAACTGGAAATGGGTATAGGTCCGTCCTCAGTGACGCCCTGCCTAGGCCGCTGCGCTTTGACGTGGTTGGAACTGACTCCACCAGCCAGAGCTATGCTGACCGAGCTCCAGAGAGGAAAATGCTAGAAGAGATTGTGTTGTCAAGTCTATTCTTTAATGAAACCGTGTTTGATACCGTTCGTAGTACTGACGAGCTCACTATGCTTCCAAAGGCTGCGAAAAAGGCGTGGTTGGCTGGGCAGAAACTATGGGAAGAAATGGAGTCTGGAAAAATGGAGATCGAACTCCGTGAGAATGGCACAGACATGAGAACCCAGAACTGCCCGGATTCGATTGCTTTATCAGGGTGGGAGTTCTCAGAACGGAATAGGATCCTCGAGCTTCCATGCGGGTTGACCTTGGGCTCACACATAACGGTCGTTGGAGAGCCGAAGTGGGCACACCCTGAGAATGACCCGAAGATTTCTTTGTTGAAAGAAGGAGAAGTTGCGGTGATGGTGTCACAGTTCCTGATGGAACTGCAGGGGCTGAAGGTCGTTGATGGGGAGGACCCACCAAAGATTTTACATTTCAATCCTAGATTGAAGGGTGATTGGAGCGGGAAACCCGTGATAGAGCAGAACACTTGCTACAGAATGCAGTGGGGAAGTCCATTGAGATGCGAGGGCTGGAGCTCAAGAGCTGATGAGGAAACTGGTGAGTGATTCGTTTTGGTATTGATATTATCCGGTTGTGTTGATCCTAAGTAGGGTTCATTTCTTCTGGTTGATTCGTGTTGGCGTTGCAATTTAGTGTTCCAACCTTAGTTTAGTGATTTGGGACAGTGTGTTTGAGAACTATTTTGAGCTGTGATTGACTTTTAATGTTTTGGATGTGAATGCTGCACACGGATTTGATTTTTCTCAAGGTATTTTAGTAGCAGTGTTAGTCAGTTATGCTCAGTTGTAGCTTCCTGTCGGTGTTCGAGGTATCCTTGTTGAGGCAGGGGGTTTTTGTTGTTCTCTCTTAAATGTGACATTTCTACACTTCTGAAGTATTTGGTTTTCTGCCTTTCTGGTCCTTTTTTCTTGGGAAGTCGATGGACAGGTGAAATGTGAAAAGTGGCTTCGTGAAGATGATAATAGCACAGAGGAGTCTAAGGTTATTTGGTGGTTGAACAAGCTGATAGCGCAGAGGAAAAAGATTTCCTATCTCTGGCCGTTCCCTTTTGCTGAGGGCAAGTTATTTGTTCTTACCCTCAGTGCTGGTTTGGAAGGATACCATATCAATGTGGATGGAAGGCATATCACTTCTTTCCCATACCGCCCGGTGAATTACTGTCCTGATTCTTGAAGAATCTTATAACTTTTGTTGGATTTATAATTTGTAGATTTTCTTAAAGTTGTTTAAGGTCTTCATCAGGGATTTGTTCTCGAGGATGCCACTGGATTGTACTTAAATGGAGATATCAATGTGAACTCAGTTTTTGCTGCTTCTTTACCTTCTTCACATCCAACATTTGCTTCACAGAAACATCTTGAGATGTTTCCTCAGTGGCAAGCACCACCTCTTCTTAGGAAAGTAGAACTCTTTATTGGCATTCTTTCTGCCGCCAACCATTTTGCTGAGAGAATGACTATAAGGAAAACATGGATGCAGCATAACTTGATAAGATCTTCATCAGTGGTTGCACGTTTTTTTGTAGCACTGGTAAATATGTAGAATGGATTCTTTGTTTAATTTGCTGAATCCTCTAGGCATCCGCGGATGGTAAACACTAATGCTAAACTTTCGCATAATATTCTGACAGAATGGAAGGAAGGAAATAAATTCAGAGTTAAAGAAAGAAGCAAAGTATTTTGGTGATATTGTTGTTGTTTCTTACTTGGATCATTATGACCTAGTTGTGCTGAAGACTCTCGCAATCTGTGAATATGGGGTAAGTTATTGGGGTGTTGCTTTTGTACATCCTAGAGCCCATGGTTGCTATTTGTTTAGAAGTCGCAAGTCTATTTTTTTTGGTTCAACTGTTATATGGATGCTGAAGACAATTTATGTAATTCTTTCAATTAATAGATCCGGACATTAGCTGCAAACTACATTATGAAGTGTGATGATGACACCTTTGTTAGAGTGGATGCCGTAATCAAGGAAACCAGGAAAGTTGGAGGTAGAACCTTATTTCTTGGAAACATGAACTACTACCACAGGCCCTTGCGCAGTGGCAAATGGGCAGTGACATTTGAGGTATGTCTTTGCAGAAAAAATCCAAAACTAGTTGTTATATGCTCTGACTTCTATTGTGTGGGACATACTATCATCACTCGCCCTTCTTGCTTCAGATTTGAATTTCCTTTTGTACTCTTTTTCACTAGTAAGCTTAACATCATTTAGTTGCATTGGTTTTTAGTTCATAAGGCCACTGGGAAAAAGGTTGGGAGTGGGGAGGTCGGTTGTTAAATATTTATACATAAGAATTGTTTGGAATGTGGTGCCTACCTCTTCCTGAGCTCTCATTCCCTGTTGAAGTGCAGAATCGCATTTCCTAACCTGGCTACACTTCCTTTTGAGTGCTCTTGCCTCTTCTTTTACTGCATCTCCCTTTACAGTGTTTTCTTTAATATCTTATGTATTGGTTCTGGAAATTTGTTTTGTATCTATTCATATATTAGTCTTGTATGCCTAAACATCTTCTTGTTTGAATTTGTTTCTTTTTTTTCTTTTCACTGATATTCCTCATTCAACTGAGTTCACCCAAAATTAATAGAGGAAGGATAACTATTTTTGGAGGAGCTGAAATAAATGGCAGAAACATCTCTTTTGGTGGTGCTCTTAGTTCCATCTCAACTACTTCAATTAGATTCATGTTTAGATTATTCCCTACCATTGTAATTATTAGTAAACTCTCCTCATGAGAGTTGGCGACAAGCCAAAAATTCTTGTAATTTTTTGATTTAGTTTTATCAATTGATAATCCATCTTTTTTTTTTAATAATCTCTTTTGGTGTACTATTGAATTAATCACTGAAATCTTCATTGGCAGCACGATGTGTTGCATCCTGGGTATCCCTTATTTATTATCGTTTCTTGTTTTCATTGCGTACCTTGTACAGGAATGGCCAGAAGAAGAATATCCTCCATATGCGGACGGTCCAGGTTACATCCTGTCGTCCGACATTGCATGGTCCATTCTCAAGGAATTTGAAAGTCATAAGTTGAGGGTATGTTGAATTCCTGTTTTGTGTATGTGCACGTGTGTGGATGTGGATGTGGATATGCAAGTGGTTGCATATGCTTGCATGCTGTTGTCTGGTTAACATCTCCAATTTACTGGAACTATTTTGATTGCCAAAAGCAATAACCTGAATCAATGTTCCCTCTTGCAGTTGTTTAAGATGGAAGATGTAAGTATGGGAATGTGGGTTGAAAAGTTCAATAGTTCAAAACCTGTGGACTACGTGCATAGCTTGAAGTTCTGCCAGTATGGGTGCATTGATGATTATTACACTGCTCATTACCAGTCTCCAAGGCAAATGGTGTGCCTCTGGGACAAATTACAACAAGGAAAGCCTCATTGCTGCAATATGAGATGACAGATGAAGCACAGACTGTCATAGCATTGTGCTTACCAATTGGGAAAGTTGGAAGGAAAGGAAGTTTCACATAGGAATCAAATTTTGATGCTGTTGTACATCTCTGTACAGAACTAAAGATATAGTGGGGTTTCCAATCCTCCTAGAGTTTATTTTCTCCCAGCAGTTACTAGCTTCCCCCTTATCTTTTTTGGGAAAAACCAGTTTCCATCTTGCAGGGAACTAATCATGGGACATTGTTAGAAGAGGTATTGAACAGTTCGAAGAGAAAAAATGTGGTAAAAATCATTTTTTTTGTGTTTGAACTTTGAACTAAACTGCAGGTCATCCTCTCTCTCCCCCACTTTCTCTGCAATACCTTTTTATTATTATTCGGGGATTGATTCCTTTAGAGCACTTTAAAATCTTGAATGAACTATGCAAATAAAGATAAGATGAGTAATCATCAATAGTGAAGAGAAACTCCACAAAATCTTATTACGTTGAAACTGAAAAATCATTGTGAAGCAGTCTCCCGGCCGGAAGTAATGGCTTCTCCACATATTCATGGACCCTAATCATAATGAATACCGGACATTTAGAGCTCTTAAAGTGCTTTTCACAAAATCCAGCAACAACAAGGTGCTTTCGATTGTTATATCAACCTGTATTTTTTAAGGGTCAAGGATTTGAGAAGTAAGTCCTTTGTAACAGAACGAATCAGCAAAGTGATTAAGAAGTTTAATGAATTCAATGTGGACTTTGTTTGGCAAGTTCCGCAGATAGCTATGCCCGGGTTAATGTTGCTTAGTTAGTGAATATGTTGAAGTAAACTACTGGGCTCTGAACTGCTAGTCTGCTAATAATAATGATGACAAGAAAACACTATTAGCTGCATGCGGCTTGCTTTAGCTCTTTCAGGAACTTGCCAGTTGAGTAGGTAAGAAAAAGAACCTTTACGATGAAACTGATTCTGTCTTTGTAGGAATAGTGCTCTATATATATAGAGAATCGCATATCCTTCTTTCTGAAAATTATATTTTTTCCTTTTTTTGTAAGATTAAAATGGAGACTTAAGAGTAATATTAAAGTAAGAGATTAGAAGGAGAATATCATAATTTTAAGCAAAAAAATATAGGCCTGTTTGACAAATTGCTAATTTTTTGACAGATTAAGGTGTCAAAAAAACCAATAATCATGTTTAGTAATTAGCGAATCGAGTTGGCAGATTGAACTCAAGCCACTGTTTTTTAAAACGTTACTATGAGAATTATTTTCAAATAACGGCTGATAATGAAGGAACAAAAAGACAATTTTGTCCAAAAGTTATTACAAATTACTACAGAGATAGAAATAGAGATAAAGATAAAGATAAGTTTATCGTATTATGATAAATTTCATTCTTTTAATTGCATATACATATTTAACTTTATTAGTAGCTACCATCTAAGAAGTTTTTAATCAAGTCTATTCATGATTGAGAAGTTGTATTGAGAGGACTTTTAATGTTCTTAAAGCTCAATGAAAAATATTGGAGAAAATGCCCAAGTATTCATTGATGAATCAAAATAGAATAATTTGTGTAGCTTTTACTATATTAGAAGAAGCTCAATTGGAGACCTAGCTTTTAACATCATCGGTCAAGATCTTGAATTTATACCTCTAGATATATTTAAAGATGTTGAATTTAACTTTACACAAGAAGGCGTTAAAGAACTGAGAACTTAGGAGATGACAACTATTTGTGATAATATTGGCTTTAGTTTAACGACAGTTAGATGCCATTCTTAGATTATTATAAACTTTAACTTTAAATGATAGTGTTGACTTGTTTTGTTCTATCTAAATTTTTATGAAAATATTCAAAGAAATACTAAGATATAATACTCATATTCTTATAAATCATTTTTTAAAGTCAAGTCCTCATAAGTCATTTTACACATAAATAGCTAATACCAAATAACTAATTTTACCAAACATCTTTAAATAGACAAGTGATATTATTCGTTAATCAAATCAACTATATTAACCGTTGTTAACTAACCACTGATAAAATCAGCTAACAGCTAATTCAATATGCTGATTGCCAAATAGAGCCATAGAACTCAAAGTTCTACTATAATATAATAGGACTATAATAATATTTTTACTCTAACTTAAATTATAAACTAACTCAACTCCTCATCCTATTTAGGATGCATTATGATGCTTAAATACTTTATTAATTTGTAATATATCACTCGCTTATTCAAACTTGAGAAATTGGAGCTTTTTTTAAAAGTTCTTTACTCTCTAAAGTGGCTCTTGCTTGTGTTGTGTATGAATTGATGAAATACATCTCTTCTTTTTTATTTATAGAGGGTCCGTGAAGTCTAAACATTACCTGTTTCTTAGGCTTGAAAATATTTTCCTATATATCTTTTTGAAATTTTAATAAAATATTCAATTTCTTTGCCTAACCATCCTCTGGAATTTTCGATGAAGGAATTCCAAGATAAATAAATATTTGTCGACCCATAATTATATGGGGATCCAATAAACCTCCCTTCCTGACTTAATCAGGGAGGCACTATCATTTCGGCTTTTGGAGAACAATATTTGATTTTTTTAAAAAATTACTTTAGTCATCATATTGGACCAATTTATTATCTATATGAACTTTATCAAGTTGTAGATATTTTTATAACATAACTCGTATTCAATGGTAACAAACATTAATATATTTTGATCAAGAGTAAAAAGTTGAATTTTTGGCTAAGTGAATAGCATTTTGATTGTCGAAATGCAATATACATATTTGTATTGTTCATGACCTAATTCATATAGAAACTTTTTCATATGTAACATCTCTTTACATGCTTTTCTGGTTGCAATATATTCAGCTTCTGGGGTAGAAAGTGACATATACTTTTGGAGCTTTGACTGTCATAACACAACTCTCCTATAAAAGTATTAAGATATCTTGATGTTGACATTTTGGAATCGATATCTCCAATCATGTTTGCATCTATATACCCTTCTAACATGGGTTTCCCTTTACTAAAGCATAAGCACCTTTTGATGTACACTGAAGATATCAAGGTATCCATTTCACAACTACCCACTTTTCTTTCTTAGGATTGGACAAGAATCGACTCATAATACTGACGATGTAAGAAATGTCAAGCATGGTGCACACAATAGTGTACATAAGGCTGTTAATTGCAATTGAATATGGGACCTTTTTCATTTCTTATTTTTCTTTCTCAATAGTTAGACTTTGCATCTTAACTTAAAATGTTCAACAATTGGAACACTATCTGACTTTGTTTTATGCATGCTAAATCTGTCAAGAACTTTCTCAATAAATCATTCCTGAGATAGCTAAAATAACTTCTTGAAATGATCTTGAGTTATCGTTATTCTAAGAATATACTTCATTGGTCCTAAATCTTTCATGGTGAATAATTTACTCAAGTAATTATCTTCTTATCATGTCTAATAATAAATATATCATCAACATACTACAATAGAAGTATGATGAAATCACCACTAGTGTACCTCTCCATAAAGACATAATGATCAATGTGATTTTTCTAAATGGATATTGAGCTATGAAAAAAGTCAAACTTCTTATGTTATTGCCTTAGTGATCATCTCAAACTATAGAGGCTCCTTTTCAGTCAACATACCAAATGTTCCTTTTTTAAGAATCATAAAACATCATGTTGCTCTATATATCTCTCTTCTTCTAGGTTTATATGCAAAAATATTATTTTGACATCGACTTATTCGGTTTCCAAGTTTAGGCTGGTAGCTAAAACAACAACTATATGGATAGATAAAATATTTAGCATAAGTGAAAATATTTCGTTAAAATCAACTTATTTTTTCTATTGCAACCATTGACGATGATTCTAGCCTTTTACTTTAGTTGTGGGTTATTTTTCTTAGTTTTTAACTTTACACCTATTTGTTCTTCAAGGCTCGTCCACCCTTAAGTAGCTCCATTAGATTACAAATATGGTTCTCATGTAAGTATTGTATTTATTCTTACATATCTTTTATTTATTTTCTTTGTGAACATTAACCATGGTCTCATTGTAACTCTAAAGCTCCCCCTCGATGGTTTCATGTTGGACCCCGAACTTTTCTTAGAAGTTAGAACTATTAAATGTTAAATTGATAGTGATTAGTTATGAGTAAAGAAAAAGGAGAATTCTTGAAATACAAGATTTAGGTAGTGAATATAGTAAGTTGATGATGAGTGGGTATATGTGTGTATGTTCTGTTATTAATGTTTATGATCAATCATGGACTATAATTTATTTGTGGATGATATTAAGTTTAAATGGAAGTTGAGAGGAAGACTGGTGATTGAACATGAAAGTTGAAAATGCAAAAAAGTAATAAAGCATGAATAGGTTAACTATGAATTCTTGGTTTTTGATGATTTTTGACTAAACTTACATATTTTGACGGAGTATGAAATTATGGTGAATGAGTTGATTGAAATGGAGTAGAAAGACTATAATAAAAAGTTTGAAATGTTAGTGTTTTGAAAATTTGAGTTCTGGAAATTTTGAGAATGAATTATAGTGGAGAGTTGGATTTTTTGATTCGAAACTTCTATGATTTTTCTGTATTGATCTAGAGTGATTTTGATAAAATGGTCCCATAAAAGTTTTAGCTTATCTTGCTAGCTTTCTAACGCTATAAAGTATGAAATTTTTCGATATTGGGATTGGAAGTTATGATTATTTGAAGTTTGGATGCTGTTTAGGATGGAACTTTCAGGACAGCCTCATTGATTGGAAATTTTGACCCTTATAGAGACAAAAATTGTTTTTGAGTTCTTCATGGAAGTTGTAGAGCTTTCTTTTAGCTTTCCATTGATATCAAATTTGCAAATTTTAGAGTTTTGGGCCAAAAGTTATGAATTTTGGAAGTTAGGATGTCAGAAGAAGGAAGACCCAGGAGGTAGGCCTCCCTCGCACGCACCTCGCAAGTGCGACGCGTCGCGAGTGCGATGCGGCCGGACTTCTCCCCCTGATCCGATCTCTCTCCACTCTTTTAGCCATAACTTTTTCGTTTGACCTCCGATTGACCTAATTTTTGAAGCGTTGGATTCATAACACATTCCTCCACCTCTTCACAAAAAATTAGAGCTTTTGGTATTAATCTTAAAAAGATTGATTGAATCAAAGTGAGAGGATCGGTTGAAAGAGTATTAGTTGGATATTTTTACTGAATATGGTTCAGTATTTTGGTGATATCTTGATCTTTAGAGCTCCAAATGAGTTGATTCTTATTTCTAAATAAACTAGAGACATGAGACTACAAATTATCTGAAGGAATTGAATTTCAATTTAGTCCCTAAGATTTTCAATTTCTGGAGTGAAGTTGGATATAGTGTACAGTCTCGGTTTAGTAACAGTCCGAAAGTGTTTGGGCTATAAATTTCAAATTACTGAACCAAATTGAATGGTCTTAGTGTCATTGAAAACATAGGATATAAAGGAACATTTCTCTTGAAGGAAGTATTATCAAATTGCTTCATTTACCTGATCAAAATAAGGAGTTAAGATATTAGTCTTAAAGACAAAAGGAGGGTAAATATAGAAATGCCACTTAAATGAGGGGCAAAATGGGAAAGACAACTAAAATGTTGTCTTAAAAATAGAAGAAGAAGAGAGTTGTCGTG
>JAOTAZ010000001.1:3145829-3157477 GCA_025629785.1 Erythroxylum oxycarpum | reverse complement strand
GCTGATGATTAAATAACTAATTAACTGAAATCAATACGAAAACAAATTAAATCAACTAAATTTAAATATGAGAAAGTCAAGATTACCAAACTCTGTTTCAAGGGAAAGATCCCATCTAATTGTAACATGGATCATTAGTTTAAAAAGAATATTTTCACGATTCAAGCAGTTAGTCCGAAACATATTAGGATAGCCGTAATAAGTCTCAAATTTTTCTAAATTAATTGGTTCAAACCCAGCATCCAAACCAAAACTTACCATCTATTGACAAGGGATGATAGCATTCTATATCAAATAAATGATAGCAATAAGCTCTGTGAAAAAGACTAAATCCTAAATTAAATAATCGAGATAGCTGCAACTATTTAATTTAGGTTTCTTGTTTATCATAAGTTAAATATGGAAATACATAAATAACCTATTTGCTACTTGTACTAATCCTTCGTGACAATTACGGATCGCATAATTCATTGACAGTGATAGAATAATCAATATTAAATTAAATTGTTAGATTAATCGAACATTAATCATTCATGAAATATGTGAACTTAAAACAAGAAATACTTGAATTAAAACATTAATAAAAGTTTGAAATACAAAACCTCATAAAGTTACAATTAGAGTATCGAATCCCCTTTAATCAGAAAGATGAGTTTAACCACACATGGTTTTCTCTCCAATATCAAAAATAAAAGAAAGATTAAGAATTACTAAAAATGTAAAAAGAGATAACCTCTTTCTGTTGTGAGAAACATCCCTTTTATAGAGTTTTCTAATCTAATCCTAATCTAACTCGAAATTATAAAGATGACTATCTAAAGTGAATTCAAAATCAAACTCCTTCATAATAAGGATAAGGCGAAGTCTTTCAGTTGAATTCCAACTCTTCAAGTGATTAGCTTTATCCATTGCATCAATCTCTTCACTTTATCTAAAAATTGTCATTATCATTAATAGAGTCCCAATTTGATGCAATCTCAACTTTTTATCTCCTAAAACAAAACAAACATTAATTTTATTATTTAAGCACAAAAATAAATTCAAAACAAAGGAGATAATATCAAATAATTAGTCAAGATGAGATCTTATCAAATTCTCTCACACCAAATTATGGTGCAAACAACTCCTTTGCAACTCTTTATATCGCTTCTATGGTTCATATAGAGACTCCCTTTATTTTGCTGAAAAATTTTAATTTCCTTTATAAGCCTTTTTGTCTTTGTCAAAGGGAAGTACTTAGCCAAAAAGATTTAGCAAGCTACTCCTAAGTTGTGATATTCGCTTGGTCGAATGAATACAACCACACCTTGGCTCTATCCTTGAGTGTGAAGGAGAAGAGCCTCATCTTGGCTATATCCTCTAACTACCCATTATATCATAATGGATCACACATTTCTAAGAAATTGGCCAGATGAGCATTGAGATCCTTTTTGGCCAAACCATGAAATTGCACGTTAGTTTGCAACGTGTTTGGCAGTATTGGATAGAATGTAGTTACTTACACTGATGGTTGTGTGATTCCTTATTGATTGGTGTTGAACCTTGGCCTTTTGAAGTCCATTAGGGTCCAATGATGCTCTCCTTATTTTCCATCCTCCGTCATCTTTCTTTCTATTGCTTCTTAGCTTTTAGCTTTTTAAATCTCTCTTTCTTACTTTTTGATGTATTAGAATTGATGTGTCTTCTACTTAGCTTGAACTCTGAGTGATTCTTGTGTTCATGCAATTGCAATCACACAAGAAAAGGTATCAAATTCTTAAATCAAAGGAATTCAAATATACAAGATGCTAATTTAGTCCCTAGTAATGATGTCAAAAACTTGTTGATTGTATATAAAAACTTTCAGTATTGCAAGTATACAGATCGTAACTCGTAGTACCAAAGGTATTGTTCTTGCGAGGACTAATTAGTCACCTAACAACTTGAATCCACTTTGTCTAAGGCAATAAAAGATTGATTGAATTAAAATAAATTAGTAAAATTGAAATAACTAATAACATGCAAAAATTGAATAATTAAGATATCAATAAGAATAAAGGTAATCAAAGCTAGAAACTTAGGAATTATTTATCCTTATTTTATCTCCCCTTTATCTTGTTGATGCTTGATCCTAGATATTCTAAGGTTTTTGATTACTCTCTCTTAGGATCTAATCAATTAATCCTGATTGAAATTAATAATAATAGAATTGTAACCTCTCAATTCATAAAACTACTCGTAACTATTCAATTGGATTTAACGCAATCCTAAAGATAATTAGTTCATAATTAAAATTTATCTTTGAATATTTATTAGTCTATTAAGCTGCTAACTCTCATTGTGCACCTTAACACAAATAACTTGATTCACTCTCTCAATTTATTACCAGGTATAAGCATAACAACTTTCATAAAGCATTAATATATCTATTGAATTCAACAAGAATAAAGTTCAACAAAACAGATCGAGAAAAAACCCTAATATGGATTTAGAAACCCATAATCAGGTTTAACATCCTAGTAATCCAAATAAACGTTGAAGACAATGAAATGATTGAAGAGAAAAGAAAGAAAAACTAGTTGGAGTCTTGATTTGAAAATTTAGAATTTCTAGAGCTTCTCTTGATGTCTCCTCTTTGATCTTCTTTGAATCTAGTTTGCTGCCTAGTTTTTGGTGCTTTTCTTTTCCTTAAATACTTCTTAAGACTTCTATGATTGTTTTTAGGGTTTTTCCACTTAATTTGGTTCCAAAAATAGCCTTGAAATGTCAAAAGTACAAAAAAAACTTGTGTATTGGAAAACACCCTACCACGATTGTGGGAGCTACCATGATCGTGACATTTGCCTTGTTCATGCCTTCTGTCATGATTGTGTGTTGTGCCACGATCATGGCAGAGAGTTCATCCTCTTACCATGCACGATAGTGGCATTTGCACGATTGTAGTTGCTCCATTCTTCAAGTTCTTCATCTTTTCTTCACTTTTTCTGTTTCCACTCACTAAAAAATGCATTTAACATCTCTTGAAATATAAATTTAAGATCAAATTCTTTGTCTAAACCAATCAAACAATTAAACACTTAAAATACTAATAAAAACACAATTCTAAGTCTTAAAAATGTGATTATCATATAAGAAAACACTTAAAAACATACTCAAACACCTATAAAACATACTATAATATAAACCTATCAACTAGCACATTGAAAATATAAATAACAATTATTGATTTCCAACATTAATTAGGATGTAGTAAAAAAGAACATTATCATAATAGCTTAGCTTCAGTATTAACAACAAACTTATACAATAAGCACAAACTTAATTAAGCCACAAGAAATAAAATATAAATCTAATAGCTAGGCCATTCCTTAAGTGCTTATATAATATCAATATTGAATTGGAACTCTTACGTAAATGATGTATCTTTCAATGAGGTGATTAGAGTCATGGCTGAGTAGATGACGGAAAAGCTCAGTTCTTATTAGTATATGATAGGGACAAATTGTGGTGGTCATTTTTGTGTTGGACTTGAGATACAAGATGAAATGACTATATTTTTATTATCAAAAGTTGTATGGTGATTGAGCTTAAGCACATGTTGATATCATTAAACAATTCTAGTATGATTTGTTTAATGATTATCGACTAAGATTGTATGAAGATCAAGATCATAGTAGTTTAGTATCAACTTTAACTTCAGTTTCTTCTTCATCTATTGTCGATATAATTGGTATGAGTCTTGAATTTAAACAATTCCCAAAGAAAGAAGAAGCTATGAATTTTTACAATAGGATAGAGTTGAACAACTATTTGGAGGTAGGTATTATGACCTCAGTTGAAAAGGTGCAATTTAGTGTATTGTCATGGTATAAGACACGTAGAAATGCTTTTCTCATTATACAAGTAATTGCATGGTAATTATAGTATCTATCGTTGCTTTAGAGTCTAATTTTAGTATTGACTTTTGGATAATTAGTTTTCGTCATGCTTGATTTCGTCTTAATACTGTAGAAGACCTTATATGTGCTCCAAGTTGATTAGGTTTTACTTTCGAATTTTAACAATTATATGTTATGTTATCTTTTTAATATTGATACAAGTACACAGACCATTCTTCTAACTAAAATCTTTTCTTGAAAAAAAAATACTCGGATTAAAATTAAAAAAAATTAAAAATTTAAGCATTTAATGATAACTTTTTTAAAATTGAGGTAACAATTACAAGCTGATCCTAAACAAAAGTCTTGAAGTGCGTGGATTGTTGATTATTATTCATTTATTCAGCTTCTTCTTCGTGACTTCAAAATTTCCACTTTATAGAACTAATCTGTAATTAAGACGATCCGAAACCCGTGACCCGAACCAAACACTTTTGACTCGGTACAGAGAAACACGGTTGTCTCTTTGGGTGGAGAATCCGACTCACCAGTGTCTTGCTCTTTCAGCCTCAAGTAAAAATCCTGCTCTCTTTGCGTCTTGTGTATTTGCTTAATTATTAAATATCCCAAAGTTTCAATTTCGATGCCCATTTTAATTTCGCTATCTGCAGTCTAGGGTTTTTCTCTCTCCTTCTCTGTATGTAATTGAAGTAACAACTTTTTCTTTAATTTTTTTAACTTATGAAATTGTGGGCAAATGCACGCACTTTCATTCTTTGTGGATTATCTTGTGTGATCTTCTTTTATTTTGTGTTCTGATTCTGGATATATGAAATCGCTTCGGTTTTTGGTAATTCTGTTTCAATTTTCAAGTTATTCCTGTTTACATTGAAACATAAACCTGACTTTGGTTCTTGCAGGTTGGAGCTCTGACTCTTTTGGGGGCTTTCTTTTTCTAGTAATGGATATTTAACAGAAGAAAAGATCAGCATATATTTTTAGTTCAAAGATAAAGATAATTGCCATTGAATTTCAATGGCTCAAGTTAATCCTATAAATATTAGTTCCTCTGACAGTGATATTGACTTTGATGAAGTTGGAGAAGTTAATACACATGCTGCAGGCTCCTCTTTCTCTCGGCTTCTTCCAACTTGGGCGGATTCCCAGGCCTCCAGTTCAAGGAATAGAGGTCATTGTCCTACACGCATTTCACAAGTTTTGTTTTTTTCCCCATGTTTTTCAAATTTTGTTTTCTTTCCTGTTTTGACTAATTTTTGTCCAAGTATCAATACTTTGAAGTTTGAATTGTAAAATGCAGTTATATGTTTGTTAGGAGAAGAAGTTGAATATGGTGCCAGATATCTGAGTGTTGAACTTTCTATCAGGTTATGGTGGAGAAAATCCAAAGGCTGATTTTCCTTCAAGATTTTATCCCAGGAATGAGAATTCGTCAGGTGTAAATGGGAATTCGTCAACTAGGCTACAGAGCCAATCTGATTTTGCAGATGACATTAGGTCATCCAATTCATTTGCGGGCCGCATACATGATTCTCAGTATTTCGTAGGGAATGGGGATCTTGGACTGCATCGTGTTAATTCTCGAATTGGCAATGGTTCTGGTAAGGATTATGAGAAACTTTCATCTCAACAGGCTTTGAACAGGACCCTTCCACCATCAGTACAGCCATCTTCATCAAGTACCAGATCAAATAACTTAAGTGCAAGTGGTACTCAGGATATCTATGGAAATATATACCATACAGCAGGGCCAAGTTTAAGTAATGGAATGGGCAATGTGAGGGACCAGTATAGCAGGGGCAGTAATGAAGACATTGTATTATATGAAAACAGTGGAAGTAGGATGCTGCCATCATCTTTGGCACATGGAAAATCTGTCGCCTCTACACAACTTACTGGTTCAGGTGACCCTGTATACCGATCCATGGTAGGTGAAGAAGGGGTTGATGGAGCTGATGAGAGGCTGATTTTCCAAGCAGCATTGGAGGTACTTCTTAGAATTAATTGCTATTATTTGTTTTAATCATTTCAATTACAGATATGAGTTGTTACATCTCCTTGGTTACAAAGGTGGAAAAATAATTTCTGTTTATTATTATATCGTGGTTGTTTTCATATGGGTTGCAAGCATCGGTAGCGTATTGATGACAGGCTTGTAAACTTTAAATGAGCTGGGACAAACACAATGGTGATGGAAGTTTGATAGGATTATATATTTATATTAAAAGGAAGTTTAAATCTATGTTGCCTTTTGATTTTGATTTTGATTTCATTGACAGAAAGATTCTTGTTGTAAGGACATAGAAATGGTAGAAACAAGAAAAAAGAGAATAAGGAATTACTCGTTCATTTAAAAAAAAAATACAATTGAAAGAACTAGTATTAATAGTTAGAATTATCATTTTTTCTGAATTATCTTTTGGCTTTGTTTCCATTAAAAGCTGACTGTTATAATAGTGAAATAATAATGGAACTTGGAGTATAAGGGGTATTTTAACCATGTAAAAATTAATGCACATCATTTTATTATTCATAGTCATAGTAAACCATTTCTTGATGCAATGGAAATTAAAAAGTGGCACTTGTATTAGAATGATCTTAATGATTGAAGTAGTAGAAGAAGAAGAAACTGACACAAGGTAAAAAATTGTTGGACTTTGGAGAAACATTCGACATAATGTTGATTTCTTCTAGGAAAATGATACGACACCTCCAACACATTAGGAGTCTTATTACGATTAGGAGTCTTATCTTTTATTACGATTAGAAGCCTATCTTTTATTACGATTAGGAATCTTATCTTTTATTACGATTAGAAGTCTATCTTTTATTGTGATTAGGAGTCTTATCTTTTATTACGATTAGGAGTCTATCTTTTATTGCAATTAGGAGTCTAGCATTATAAATATTTGATAGTTAGAGCAAGTAGGTAAGTTTTGAGAAAAATTAATTCCTTTGTTTTGGAGTTTAGTCCTCTCCATACGGACTGACTTAGGAGTTTAAGATTCTTGCTCTCAAATTTATCAATAAAGTTTTATTATTTAGTTACTTCTATTTTCCTTCTTTTTTGGTTCCTATCACTAATCCCTCTCTAGACAGGACTTCAGCATTAATTTTAACATTGGGTCAACGCCTTTTGCACTCATCTCAGCTTGCAGAAGCCATATTTGAGTATGGCAAGGGAAATCACAAAAAAGCTTTGGATATACTCGGTCCAGGTTTTGATGTCAATTTTTGTAAGGCATGTACTATCTTAGAGTTGATTCTTTGGATGCGGGTTCCTTTTGCATTTGTTGATATATGGACTTAAACTTTTGTTTGTAGATAATTGGAGCATCTGATGAACAACTTGAGGTATTCAGTGAAGTCTGGTACAGTATGTTGCTGTACACAGGACAAGCTGATAAGGGTATGAAATACTTCTCCCATCATCTTCATTCCCCTCATTTAATCACAGAGATGTTTTTTTTACCTGATTTTTGTTGGAATTCTAGCAATTGAAGTTCTTAAGAAGCAGATAAAAAAGAGGGAAGGAGTACCTTTCATATGGCGATTACTGGTACATCTCTGCCTTCTATATTACATTCTTCTAAATTGTGATTCTTTTAGATGCATATCACCATGACAAGTATTATGTTTCTGGTTTAGGAGAGAGGTTATTCCATGGCAGGCAAGCAGGAGGAGCGTCGTGAAGCTGCTGATAGAGCGCAGACATTGGAAAATGCATACTTTGTTTAGTTTATTTGTACATTGTGAAATCATTAGGGGTTCACATGATCTTGTATTGTGCATCAAGTCCAGCCAGTGGCAGATAATAAGCAGGTAACCCTTTTCAAAAGGGAACGGACGAGTAGAATGCGAGATACCACACGCACACACACAGTGCAAATGCATTGACATGCAGTTGTTAAAGTCCGAAACAGGCGATGATGTCCAAGCTCTTTGGACCTCTCGTATACTGGTATCAGTGGTTCTAGTGCTAGACAACAGGGAAAGAAAGGAAATCAATTTAAAACTTGTTCTACGAAAAGTCAGATTCAATGACAATTAATGCCGTAATGAAAATGGTTTCCATTTCACTTTAAAGGGAACTGGACAATGAGCTGAGAACTCTGGGACCAAATCCTTTGTTTCTATTATCCAAGACCAACCTTGTGCAACTTAAGCATCAAAATTTGTGGTTATGCTTGAGTAGCATAGGGTTGGTCTTGGATAGCGGAAATAGAGGATTTTTAGGGAATAAGATCTTCTGTTCAGTTTTATGGTGTTTTATTGTGTCTAGTAAATTTCAATTATTCATGTATATGGGTCTCGCGTGAGTTTCATATAAATAGATGTGGAGTTTGTATAAATGAATGATTAAAATTTATTGGACACACTTGTAGACAGAAGAGTTCACTGAACTCGATTTTTTAATGAACTCGATTTTTAATCTTGAAACTCTTGATATACAAAAGATATGTATTCTCGAGGAGCGAAACTAATGCTTAAGAGGAGACAGGATTATATTAGCCCAGCACTCAGCAAATCTACCTTGGAACTCGTGCATGACCCGATTGGAATAGACTACGAATAAAACATCTACACATTGGATTACTGGATGAGATCTTGTATGACCGATCATTTCTGGCAATTTGTGCAGTGTGATGAGATCTTCTGGCACAGGATTCGGCAGAGAGGATCTCATCTCTTGGATTACTATCAGTCAAACATCTCAACAGCCTCTTTGATGCCTATTTCCAATTCCAGTAACGACAAAGTAATTCGAGCGTCTCCGAAATTCTTTCCAGAGTGCTTGAAGAGGACAGCGGTTTCTCGAAATCAAGATTGAAGAAAAAAGCAGTTCTTTACAATTTAACAAGTGTTAGCTTGAAATTAGTATGTACAAGAACAGACCAACTTAGCTCCAGAAAAGCATTGTCGAAATCAAAGTCCACTTGGTATTATCTTTCTCTGGTTATATAGACAAAGAACAGAAAAATATAGACGAAGCAATTATAAAAGAAGGCAACAACTTTAGGAGATTTAGCACTACTCAATGCATGTTCAAACTTTCAAAGATCACATCTTTAACTAATAAAACATACTTCAATAGCTACAAGACGTATCATAGAAAGTGAGTAAAGTTATGCCACAGTGTTGGATTTTCTGCTTCGTCTTCCTTAACAGACTAAACACTCTTGTGGGGCTTTTAACTTAAGGTTCAGATCATCAGTTCTCATTATTCTTTTTCTTCCATGTTTTATAAATATCATTCATTCATTTTTTATAGGTCTCATTTATTGAATGAATAGATGTTTATGGAATAGGGTATAAACAGGATAACAGGAATAGGTGATCTGTTCTCTTTAGCTTATATCCGTAGTGCTGATAACCCTCTAACCACCTTCTCTTTAAAAGTCAATAAGAACCCTTGTGTTATGTCCATTTTATGGCTTTGCTTCACTCCTTAGTAATAACAAAACCCACCAAAATGAAAACAAAGCTTGTTTCTTTATGGTCTCTTGCAAAGAATAAAAATGAGAGGGAGAAAAAAAAAAAGTAATTGGGAGAGTTTAAGAAAAATATTTTTTTTAAAAGGTATAGAAATAGTACAACAACAACATCCAGTATGAATCCCGTTGATACACAAAATTTGGAGAAGTTTAATAGTATGTGGTTCAGCCGGATTCTGCTGAGGTAGAGCTTCGTTGTTCTGGTCCATGGTCCGTGCGATATCAATCGTGAGATCCCTGCAAAACAGATAATGACAGGCTGGGAATTGTTTCCCGGGAGGTCCCTCCGACGATCAAGTCAGTATTTTCGTAAGGTTTTCTAGGCTGCTGTAAACAGAGGAAAGTAGGGTTGAATTCTCATACCTGAGTTATGAGAGAATAGTACCTTATATACGTGGAGTTACCGCTAAGTTTAGGTCTTTACGTGAGTTGTTGTGTTTGCATGGGAGTTTGTCTCCTGACGGACCAGACAGGCCGAGATGAAGGTGTGAAGATGGGTCTGGGCCTTGCAGAGCCGATCCGACCAGTATGCAATCTTATCCCTGACTAATAGAAAAGTTTAATAGTATGCAATTTTATCTCTAACTAGTAGAAAAGTTATTTCCAGAAACAGGATAACAAATTAACGTGAAACCCAAATTTGTGACAATTGAACTAAATCGACGACAGTAATGGCCATATCAAGATTGAAATGAGTCGAAATTAGCCTTATTATGAAGTGTCTCTTACCTGACATTTCTTAATCGAAAGACCTTTCTCAGCAGAATAACTATACTCCTCTATTTCTTCCATGCAAAATTCACCATCAGCCGAGCCATCCACCACCACTATTACTAAATGCAAAACATAACAAGTTGACAAACTTGAATATGATAGAACGAGATGAGTGACTATGTTGCCAATTGGGATGTCTAACTAATATAGTGAAACCCTAAAAAAAAATAGTAAATTATCCAAATTTGATATAACTCAAATGAAAAATTGAAATGTTTGACAATTTTAAAGTTTAAAATTAAAATTTTGACAAATATTGAAAAAATTTTAAACTCTACTAAATATTTAAATCTAAATTCAATTTTCGTACAAATCTTTAGCTTCTTCTATAATAACAACAATGAAAACAACAACTCAATAAAAATTTTGCTGATATGCGAAATATAGAAAAATCTAATAGTACGTAATCTTACCCTAATCTTTAACTTCTTCGAACTTTGATAAATTTGATAAATGGAAGTTAAACCCTTTGTCTCTTTTTCTTACCCACGTTTACTTCGACTCAACATCCAACTCTAATAAAACCAAAACATAAAAGTATTGTTCGTGCCAAAGAAGCACAAACACGATAAAATGGAGCTGTGTCTACGTGTCTAACACAGACACCTACACAAAATGGATATATATGTTTCATGTTTTTTTAGAGGGGCTTATAAAGTGCAAAATATGTATAAATTATTAAGATATTGGAAGTCTTAAAATATATTAATCAATATATATCATATTATAAATTTTAAATTTTTTCTTAAATATATATATATATACACATATGTCGTGTCTGTATCTACTAAATTTTAGAAATTAATATATTCCTGTGTCCGTGTATCGTGTTGCATGTTCGTGTCCATATCCGTGTCCGTATCCGTATTTCTTATTATGTTGGTGCCATTATACTTCTTATCTTCATTTTCAAGCAGTTCTAGTCCTTAAAACTTTCCATATAAGCCGTGTCTAGAGTTGGACAGGGTCTGAAATCTATGCTTGAAACTGAATAGTTTCTAGGTCCTCTCCTCGTCATCTTTCTTAGCTTTCACTGTCTAATTAAGCCGCGTGAAAGCATACTCAGCTCTCATGCGTGTCCTTTTATATACATTTTGGTTTGTCCTTGAAACTTCATTGTCAAACCAACGCCAATTGCACTGCTCTAGACTGAACGTGTAAAACCCTTAAAAGTCCATCATGTATATTTATTTCCTATAATCTTCGTCCTCATTACGGAACTAGGAATTCCTGAATGGGAAAACATGAATTCCCATTACAATTTGCTTTTAGGAAGAACCTGAAGACCCAGTTAAAAAGTCTTGCCCAGGAATTTCGACCATCTCCTGTCCTGTACCACGCATTTGCGTCCTTCCACTTAGAGCAATAAATTAACTAGCCAAATCAATCCAAACACCAACTCATCAATTTATACAAAATTAACAAATTATTAAATGTGCTCAAAATTAATTTAGCGGCAGACATAATTTGTCTATAATTTTGGAATAACTAATAAGATTATTTT
>JAOTAZ010000001.1:3100675-3114642 GCA_025629785.1 Erythroxylum oxycarpum | reverse complement strand
ATAAAATACAAATTATATAATACTAATAATTAAACATAATAAACATAACAGTAAAAAATAGTGACTAGAAACTGAAACTTGTCTCTGTCCTCTCTTTTTGAAGAGGACAAAAATTTATATCTCTGTCTCTTGCAGACAAGGGACGGGGACACAGAGACAAGAAGTAAACACCTACGAAGATAGAATTTTTCTATCTTGTCCACTGTCCTCAAGACGAGGACACTATCCAAACGCTACGTCGAAGATCATACCAATATGATTAACATATAATTCCTATACCTATTCTATTTCTATCGCAAGCATATCCTACGCATTAGTGGGTTCCAACAAAGGAGAAATCAATCTTCCAGCTGTAGGAACAAACACACGCTTCAAAAGGAAAATTTGGGCAAGTTTAACAGCTTTTTAGTTGGATGGATCGAAATCAAGCAGCACCTCTTTTTTTCCTGTCAATTTTACGGAAAGTTCCAATAATTTGAAGTTTCCAGTAAAAACTCCATTAACTAAAACTACAAAACAAAAAAATAAAAAAAGGTGTCCTGGATGGCTGATACATCAAAAGCATCTCCATTTATAATGAGTTTAATGGAAAGCGAATAAAACCACCGCACGATCCACCTACAAGACCACTAAGACGACACCCGACAATCAGCAATTATGTCATGAAGCCACACCAACATCTGCGGCGGTATGACCACCCTGCATTGCTGAACTGTGATTGTTGTAAGGGTGTCCACCACCTCTACCACCCTTTCCTCGGTTGCTATAGTAGTTCCTTGGATAATAGTTACCTGGCTGGTCATAATAATGATTGCGACCATTTTGTTGGTAGCCACCACCCCCCCTCGGACCACCTCGGCCACCTCGTCCATTTGAATAAACCCTACGGCCACCACGACCACCTCTTTGATTCTGATAGTTTCTTCGATAAGCGTATGGTTGCTCCTTGAGGTCCCCGTCTCTCTGGATCTGTTCAGTATCAACTGGTTGTTTAGCTTCTTCACTTCTGATTACCTCTCCAACACCGTCATTCTCCAGTTCATCCTGCAAGGCACAGAAACGTCCATACACAATCAGATAATAATCCAACAAAAATAAACACGTTACATTATGTTGAGCCCAAGCACCTTTTGAAGTTCCTCAGCTGGAATAGACTGATTATCCCCAATGTCATTGACCTGGAAATCCGAACCCTCTTCATCCTAGAAAGACATATACATCTCTAAGTTTCAAAGACAAGTAAAAAACCTTGGAAGCAGAAAACAAAAGTCTGCAAAGAATCACCAATTTCAAGGCAAAAATAGATTACATAAGCAGTCTGCACTGGGTGGGCTTTAAATCTTTTATTATTGACAGTTTTCTGCTGTGGTAGATTTACTTTGCTAATGTTGTTATCATCCAACTATGGTTTATTAAACATGCTTTTTGGAAGTATATAACTTTTTATTGTTAAGTGAAAACCATCCTCTACATTGCTCCCACCAACGGACCAATAACGGCACAAAGAGAAATAAGCCACACTTCAAGCAAGAGCAAAACAAGATAAAGGTCAGAAAATAACATACATGATTCAAAGGTATTTCTCGTGAACCAACATGACCAGAAAATAATTTACATGATTGTAGGATACTATCAAAACCGAGGACAAGATAGACACCCGAAAAGATTATGGAAGTTAAATTGAATCCAAATCCCTAACCTTCACTGGGAAAAAGAAGATTTGAATTCATAGACATACAACTACTTCAAGTTCTTGGTTCAAACTGTTGCATGTTATTTCTATCAAGTATTTAGTTTAATATTTCATTATGTCTACCCAGCTAGATACAACTCAATCCAAAAAGGGAAGTCAAGAACATAGATCACAAACAACAACAGCTGGAGCTAGCAAAACACAAGTCCAATTTTCACAAGCACATGGAAAAATTGCTCTACCTCAGCTAATTATTAAAAAACACTAAGATTATTCCACCCTTACATTTTATTCCAAACTGCATTTTTGCAATAACAAACACAGAACGGATTATTGCAAGAGATTGAAATTACAATCCATCCCTCAAAGGTGAACCACTAGTGCAGCAGCCTAACATAGTTAAAAGTGCAGTTAAGATGGGCTAACAGTTTTAAAATAGAAAAAGAATAATATTTCTTCACAGTTACCAGGGTGATCTCTATCCCATACTGTGAAAAAAAAAAAGCGCAGAAAACAGTAGGAGTCATGAAATTACACTACCTATAATGCTACAACCATCTCCATCATCCAAAACACATCCCAAAGTATAGACATTGAAAGAGAAAAAGCGTACATCCAGCCAGTTTTGGCTTTTCAGGACATGAAAATGGGATGGATCCTATGACCATGATCATTAAGGCCACAATTTTCAAACACACACCATTATTGTGGTCCTTAAGGCAGTACACATGCTGGTCCCACCACAGTAATGAAAATGAATTAGCATTAAAAGTTAAAGGTGTCCTAAAGTCTCCAATAACAGAACAGAACTTTGTTGAAGTTCCAGATACTTAACTTTATATTTTGCACATGAATAAGTTCTCTAGTTTAAGGCCGTATGTCACACAAACCATTTCTAGTTTTTCCCATTTCCTTCACAAACAAATGCACAAAAGAGACCTGAAAATGCTTCTTTCCTTTCCTAAAATTAACTGTTTAAAACTTGCAGCCATTCACGAAGCCTATCTACGCCAAAAAGTTTTATATCACCATCAGACCTAATTCCAACATCAATACACCCCTGTGGAATTTTAGTAAACACAAAAGGCACTTCCTAAATATGCATCCATGGGAAAGAGAAAATCCATCAGAGCCAGCAGAAGTTTTTAATGCAAGAGACTGTCAATAAAATGACAAAATTCGTAAGATAATGAGAATATATGTTACAACGTGGACAACTCCAGATTTATTCCAAGTAACAATCCAAAATGAGTCTATAGCTCTTCCCTTCCTTTTCTACATTTAGAGAACAAAAGAGAGATAAATGGCAGACAAGACATAGCTTACAGCATCTAGAAATCAGGGAAAGCCCATCATTTATAACAGAGAAGCAAAACTATCTAAAAATCACTTCTGATTCTGTCTTGTCGTGAAAAAGATGAGACCAAGTCCTTCGTTTCAGCAAGACTTCTAACAACACTAATTTCCACAACATAATGCACCAAATGTAAATGAATTACTCGTTCTAACAATTCTTAAAAGGAGCAACAAGCAAAATAAACTGCACATCAAACAACAACAAAAGTAGGAATTCGTGTAACATCAATTAAATCCAATTTCCCAGTCAACGAAACAATACCTTCTCCTCGCATTTTGTGATCGAATCTTCTTCCACTGGCATCCCATGGGCAGGCACACTAGGAACTGAAACCTGAACCTGAAAAGGAGCATAATTTCCGGCAGCCGCAGCAGCAGCCACTTCCACCGGAGCTTTCATCTCCGGTGTGGTGGTGAAGTAATCAGAAGCCATAATCTTGTTCACCTTCTCCCTCAATCCAGCATCTGTAACATTCACAAAACCTACATCACTCGAAACAAACACTAACAACCCACAAACTAAAAGCAAGGTAAGACCCAATAAGGTAAATAACCATACATGAAACACTGGCACTTGGCTCAATTGGCTGCTCCGAATTCGCAAGCCACAACTTGGCATGCTCAATACATCTCTGCAACGAGTTTTTATGAGACAAAGTAGAATCAACAGGCCGCGAAATCAACAAGCCCCCAAGAGTCGAAATCAAGTCCAAGTCCCTCTCGCCAAGGAGATCCGTAGCATCATCAGTCACATAGTCGTACGTCAAGCAACAGCCTCTCTCGTGCGTCCGAGTCAACATCGTCGCAGTGAACTCACTCTGCGGCTTCACATCAAACAACGACCCAAAATACAACAAATTCAACAGATCGTCCACCACTCCGTCGGACTGTTGTTGGTGTTCGGGCTGGTTGTGGCGTTGGACGGCAAGTTGGATTTCTTCGGCGACGGCCGAGGAGAGCGGTTGGCGAAGCTTCTCGAGCTCGTCGATGGAGGCGAGAACCGAGGGCTTCGTACGAAGGACTTCCTTTTGTTCGTTGTTGATAGGCTTTCCTTGAGAGATTGCTTCTTCCATCTGGAGGATTCTGTTGAGCTTCTTGCGTAGAGCGCGGAGGCGTTTGTTGATTAGGTTTAGGACGGGTCCGTCGGTCGACTCGGTGGATACGGCGGTCGCCATTTTGAGGGGAAGAGTGATTTCGCAGTCGGAAGAGGAGCGCCGACGCGAGTAGACGGTGGAGGTGGAGGTGGAGGTGGCTGCGGCTGCGGTTGCTGTGCAGGGTTTAGGAGAGGACAGGATGCGGCGTCGCGAGAGCCTCTAGACAGAGAGAGCAATTGTAAAAGAAACGGGGTTTTAGTGCTTTAGCTCTTAGCAGATGACACGGTTATTTGTACCAGGATTTAACACGATGTCGTTTTGTCATTCTAAAAATAACAATAAGAATTTGGGCCAAACTCAGACCCTGGCTCGGGCCCGCTGCCTCAGGCCCGGTCGGACCTTGTCATACCTACTGTTAGATGATTTTTAAATTTTGCTTCTTTGCACCATCAAATACTTTTGACATGAAATAGCTTTTAAAAGTTATAACTTTGTCGAATGTATTGAATGAGAAATGACTACTACTCGTATTTGTTGCTTCGAAATTAAGGCTTATAAAGCTAAGGGCATGCCTTGTATTTGTTGGTTGGGAAGGAAGGAGCATGAAAAGTTCAAAGATACTTCTTTGTTGCAATAAAAAGCAATAGGGCCAAATGACTTTATATATCACCTCTCTTGAATATACAGTTGATTCATGTTATGTTTATCTCAAACAAATGAAATCTAGGTTTATCAAGACCCGTAAACCTATTATATAAGGGAGCGCTTGGTTAATTGGTATGAGAAGAAAGGAATAGATATGTAATAAAAAAAGATGATTTGTAATAATTATAATTTAATGGACAGTATTTTTATATCCCCTTTTGAGACAGTACTTCATATTATCAATATAACAAATAGTAGAAGCTATATCTATTTTTATTCCTCACTATATTCATTATAATTTTTATTATACCATTCTCCAAAGTGACTCAAACACATGTTGAGGGATGGCATTTGAAAATAAGATATGGAGGAAAACTATTGACAATCATTGGAGGGATCAAAATAATAACATTTATCATTTAGTTTGGACTATGGTTAAGGTCATATGATATGAGCTACTCTTAATTTTCAATGATGGTAAGCTTTCTAATACTTTTTTTTTTTTTTGGAAGTTCTTTCTTATACAATTTTGATGAATAACATAGTGCATACAAAAAGGCAAAATCTTAATCTTTCATGCAAGTTTATTGCATATGTCTTCTCAGGAAAGTGTAACAGTCAATGCGTCCCAGAATAAGAGTAAGACACCAATTCAAGAAACTAGAAAAAAAAAAAAGGAAGAAAGCCAACGATCAAGTTGAAAGGTACGGAATTTCAACAAGATTAAGAACGTAAGAAAGAGTTAGACCAACCAAAAGGACAAGTCGTCTAAGTCAAAATCAGAACCTTTGGATTAAATGATTTCATAGAATATCACCCGATGATCAAAATTCAATACCTAAAAAATATGCACTTAAAGGGCAAAAAATCTTATAATACTTGCAACAACAAAGAGGAGATAGAAAGTACCATTAGAGATACTTACCTAGCTACTTCTTAATCAAAGGCTTTCTTTTAGCTTCAATTTATCTATGGTTTCAATTCTAACATTAATAAGGTTGCATGTAACAAGTAGGCAATTCAATTGTTATCTTTTTGCTAAAAACTAAGCAACATTCCTCAAACCTTATCAATCAATTTATCACATTATTCAAGTTGTCATAATACCACCGTCCAACAATTAATGTGTAAACCATCTAATCAAAATGCAGTCCAATTAGCACAAAATCAGTCAATGACTTCGTGACTTTGGTTAATAGGAAAATGGCACCTTTAAATTACAATAGAAATGAAGATGTGCCAACAGAGTGGCAGAATCCACCTAGTCTTGTACTGGGAAGGCTCATCTTCTACATGTAAACCTTGCTTAGCATTTGACATGCCTGGATACCAAATGATTCAAGATCCAACGCTCTTTTTCTAAGCAATTTATTTTAAAACTAGTCCCCTAGCAGGTAATTAACTAAATCTGATCTTATACAAAACTGCTGCATCAGTGTTGCTTCAATGATGTTGTCCCCGTCTAAGATGCTAGCTCTTAATTCTGTTTTGGCCACTGGTTTCTTGCAGGGTATACCCACAATTTCTTTTTAATAAGCACGGACTAGAAGAAAATGTCCAGGACCCGTTCTGAGACATTCATGGCATTCTTTAGTAGACAATAACGTTGTACGTGTAGTTTGATTCAGTTCCCTTCTAAACCATCTAATATTCTACTTCTTCTGGAATCCTGGCTTTGCCAGAGTATACATACTGCATCTCCTCTTTCCATGCCTAGAAAAACCCCAAATGTTAGCTGAAGAACAAATTTCTAAAATTTGCTTCTTGTAAAGAGTTGCCGAAATCAACAAGAACATACTTCATGTCTGAATGAAATCCTCAGGTCTGGCACATTTGTCTTCTGTATATCATTTCCTTTGGGGCCTCTCAGAAAATATTTACCACCAAGCCAATGCAACTGCATGGGCAAAGGAAGGGGTCAAAGCTTTCGGTTACATTTTTTTCCCCCATGAAAAGAAACAAAAAGCATATTGTCAGCCATAACAAGAAGGCATGTCCTATCATGTCGTGTTCGATCCAACATAATTAGTTCCATCTATTGGCAACCAGTAAAACATAACTAATGTGCATTCATGCGTGCCAGAGCTTTAAGTCATTAACTTACTTTTGCCTCGTGAGAAAATCCAGATTGATAAACAGAATTTCTTGCTATCTCACATAAGTCGCATGAGCTGAGCTTCCAAACCTGCAGAAAAGTCCAACTTGCTTGCACTTTACTATAAACTGAAACATAAAAAACATTCCAAGTCAAAACAAGGCGAACCTTTGCTGCGACACTATACTCTTCTACTAGTGCTTCTTTTGTTAAATGTATTTGCAAAGGATCATCACTTGAAAGTGAAACATTCAGACCCCGCTGGAAGAAGGTGTGAAATGGGTTCCGGTGATAATCAAGGAAAAGGGAATTATTGCTCAATGGTGACAGGGCCAATCCAATCTGTTAATCAAAGAGAAGCATGCTGATCACTAGAATATCTAGCAGCAGACATTAAAAGCTCAAGGAAACTTAAATAAATGGTTTGTCCGCTCAAAAGAAAATTGAAAGAAGGGAGAAAAAAGTTGAAAGAAAAGGCTCAGTTTCACCAGGGTGTACCACCCTTCTAAAATTCAGTTGAGAAATAGCTATGAAGCCACACTGGTAAATGCAACTGTTCTAGTTTACCCAACTAATGATGATAGGTTGATATGAGTACAAAAGTAAAATCGCACGAAACTATACAATGTCCTTCAAATTATATTGTAAAATGTTGATGTCAATGTCAGGTGCCAATGCAGAAGCATTTTGCCCTTCTCACTGCCCCTAAGCTCTTATTCCTTTCAAATAAACATGGAAGACCAGTTCATGTGGATGAAACCTGAGAAAGGTAGAACAAGTACTGCAAAACAGGAGACTTCCGCAAATTGATCCCATGGGAGATATTATTGCATAAAAGGAATCCAGCAGCCAAATGATCAATGTCACCAGCCTGCACACATAGTAAATACCATGAGATTATCAATAAATTCGGCACAAAAATTGGGAAACAAAAACTGACAGATGAACACGAAATAGAAAGTAACCTCTCCGCAGTGTGGACGAAGTTTTATTGTTGGAAATCCTTTTGATTCACGAAGCTGGAGAAAGAGATCAACATGTGAATTCCAATAAATCTAGGCATAAGAATTATTCCTAATCCCCTTTTCCCCTCTTCCTTTTTTATCTCTTCACCTTGCAGAAATCATTCAATCACCTGTGAAGAGATTCTCTAAAAGAAGTCATGAATCCATTCTAGGGCACACTTTTTAGTATTCCTATCTTAATCTGTTCACAATTAGCGGGAATTACAAATATTTTCATTTCAAAGCTTTGAGTACTCGAATAAATTTCTTATGCTGGGAGGAAACCCGAATGCCTAACAAATTTCATGGTATCATTCCGCAAAGTATCTGGAGAATGACTACATTGAACCATCTACCGTTCAGAGCCGCGTTCAATTCTATAAAAGCCAATGGCTTGACATCAGATCAAATTCCTCACTATATGTAACCTGGTGGAAGCATGCGAAGTACCATATACCTTGTTAAGTGTATATAAATTTGCATAGCAGTAGTAAGTATAATATGAGTACGCCGGGTTGAATTCATTGGTCCATTCAGCAGGCGTGGGCATGTGCTTAGTTGGGCGCCTTTCAGGTTTACTTTCATCATCAACAAGATCGAATCCCACAACCTGTCAAATAATTTAATTCCCCGAAAGATCATCTTTTCATGACAAACAGTAGTGATTCAGCAAAACCATTGTGCTACATAAATGGGAGGATGAAATAACTAAGCAAAAGGAAACGAAAACAATCATGAGTGCAATATCTTTATATAAAAGTTTCATAGAATATACATAGAACTTACATGCATCAAGAACACATGAAGTTGAGGATGAGAATTCGGGTTTACTGTGACCTCAAAGAGTGGGATGAAAATGTTTTCAATAATGTTCTGAAATGATTTAACAGTTCCCATTTGCTTGTACACATTGTATAGCCGTGGTAGCTGCACATTTAAATCATAAAATGAGGGGAAAAACAATTAAGAAAACAATGGGAAACCCAAGTATTTATAAAGGCAATGAGAGCAAACTCATGAAGGAAAGGACGTTCTACAGAAAGGAAAAATCCTTAGGCCTACTAGGAATAATGAAGCTTTATATGCACAAGATAAACCTTCTGACTCTATTATGAACAGTTGTTCACAAAGTCCTGTATACTTATTACATACTGGTCTTTCCTACATGGTTTTCACCTTCTGTCTACTGCATTAATCTATTATGAACAGTTGTTCACAAAGTCTTGCATACTTATTACATACTGTTCTTTGTTATATGGTTTTCACCTCTTGTCTACTGCATTAAAATTTCAACAGGCCTTTTCATGTGGCTTAGAAAACCTAGAAGTCCAAAATCTTGTAAAAAGAAAAACCATCACCCTTTCAATATTTTGCCAAATTGACTGAATTGATTAATTGCTGCACAATATAAGATGCAGTTCCTAAGGGCAAATTTCTTGACATACCCAGAATCCAAACTCAATAGCGTTGAAGTTCCCCACACAGGACTAACAGCATGGTGTGCCTATTGTCTCAAGCATGAACTTTGATGCATATTATATCTTTATACTTCGTTAGCAATGCAAGAAAGTGTATCCCTTTTATCTTATTAATGGTCATCCATGTGCCAGTTTATTATTCATATGAGCCTCAATAGTACAAATTGTGAATATAAAAAAGTAATGTAGCCAATAGCAAAACATTGTAAATTACCTGGATTAGCCAAAGAGCGTTATCACTATATATTTCATTGTTAATGAACCAACTTGCCAGCTGGTCCCACTCGCTTTGTTTCCTACCATATACAGATATCCTGTACTCAGCCATCTGAAAAATATATGATGAGGAAGTCAACATCGAAAGACCAGAATTTGCCAAAAATAACAATTGCATGTCACCTGTGAAAAGCATTACCTGGTATTTGCTTGCTTCAAGATCAGACAGAACTTCTTTTGTTACTTCTGCCAAAAAGCGTCCTGTAAAAGACTTGAAAGTCAGCATTGTAACCTTCAAATTATGCATTATTGTTGAAGGAGTGGCAAATCCAAGCATAAGGAGAAAAGCAAATGATTAATGGGAATCCGAACAAATGTAATACACCATCAAGAATTCTTTTTACTTAAATTAAGAAATGTTTTGTAAGAAAGTCCCAACTGTCCAAACAGAAGCAAAGAAGATCTATGCAAAACAGAGGTCAAAATTCAAGGACATTGAGCAACAGGCTCTGACATCTATTACAAGAGTTATAAATTAAAGAATCGACAAGAGGTGAATCAGTTACAGACCTTGGATTAGATTATCCTGCTTTAAGAATATTTCCCTGAGTCTGCTTTGCCCGCATGGATTATATTTAAGATTGAATTTATCAAATCGATGGAATGTACTCTTATCAGCGTGGACATCTAACAAATCAACATTCAAGTCATGCCTGGAAATGTTTAACAAGTTAGAAAATAATCCAGATAGAACATGAAACCACCTAGGGAGCCATTTCCTACCCAGTCAAGTCCAAACTCTCAAAAACTTCTTTTAGAGTCAAGTATTTCCCATCTCTAAATATCACAACCTACAAAATTTCAACGAACACTGATTAACAGGAATCGTCCAGATAATAACACTTGTAAGACTCTTAACTAATGAAGCTCCCCAATACGGAAAGGTTGATCAGATATCAGAGTATACCTCATCAGATTCTTTTCTTAGCTTTGATTTTATGAAGTGCAGTAGATGCTTCTGGTTCATGCAAGCAGAATGGTGCACATGTGTATCAACTTTCCTGATGTTATAAAAATCACGATGTGGGGCACCTTTCTGATCCAAGAACTCCCTGTCTGCATTTACTAACAGATGAAGGCGAAACTTCTGTGTCGTATTCAGATATAAGTTGCAAGAAGAAGAAAAAGTAAAAGATATTAATCTCAACAAAAGGGTTGCAGACAACTACCTCCTCCAGAAATCTCAGCCTGTGATAGCATGTAGATCGAACATTTCCAATTGACATGATCCGTAAGAGGTGATGCATATCAGTAAAAAAAGTTGTTGCATTGACAACAGGGAAGAGATCTGAAGTGTCTGAAATGAAATTAATAGAAAATAAGGTAATCAGTAAAATAAATGAGCAAAAGAAGAATAACCATAGCTCAGTCATACAATAGCAAGCACTCGAAATATGGGATTATGCCATTTTAAGGAAGCTTTAGCTTTTAATGGGGTACAAGGAGGAGCTATTCAAAATACTATTTAACTTTACTGCTTACCATGTTCATCAGCATAAACATGGATAACCCCGTCTTCCATCCTAAAGTGGTGCTGCACAAGTTTCCAATTTGGAAAAAAAGAAAGATCAAATAAAAGCTTTCTGAACGAATTATCGCTTCACTAGACTAAAAGAGAATCAAACAAGAGCCATATGTGAAACATCTCATGAGAACCTCACATTCATTCAGGAATATTTACTTACTGAAGTTGCTGGAACAGGTTCAAATTTAAGTGGATCAGTACTGACCCTGGATGCACCAGATTTTGTCGAATCTACCTTTGTCCATGGTGTAACTGTTTCCCTATATATGTAACTATTTCGCAATTCCAAGCATTCACGAAGCAACTTCAGTACTTCTTCCTCCTCTGAATTCATTGTTTCTAAAAACAATATTTTGCAGAATAAGCAAGAAACTCATGAAATTTCTGACAGTCTAAAATAGTTAAGAAAAGAAGAAATTGTGCATGCCAAATCAGAAAAAATAATCTAAATGCACTATCAGCGGCAAATGAGTAACAGAAAATGAAAGCGGCAAATTCTATATAGAGAAAAGGCAAAGAACTGATGTCAGAGGTGGAATCTTACCCAATTGATGTAATGGAGCTGCATCAATCTTTTTGTTACCTTCTTCACCCATAACTTCAGTTATTGTGCCATCTTTAACTATAACTTCCTGATCTCGATGGCTACTCCCGTCATCACCTCTAAATGGAAGAAAAGAAGTGGCTTGGAACTTTGAATCAGGATCCTGAAGATTCAAGAACAACAATACATCATTTAGCTAATAATGCTTTCTCTTCTATCAATTAAGAAATAGAACTTCAAAACCTTAGATCCAAGTATAAACCATACATATATAGCAAGGCAGGTGGCTTTGCAATTGACAGGTCAAAGCCACAAATATGAAGTAATAAGGAAAGTATTTGCCACACCCAATCTAACACAGATTTGTCATCCATCAAGCGAAAAGGACATAGTAGCAAGGCAACAAGAGAATGAAAAGATATTCCATTAATAGTGGCATTAGTTGCAGAATTATCCCATCCATAATTCTATTGTTGAAGCGTCAGTCCCGTTCGAGCATAATAGTGATATAGGACCACCATCGCATTGAAAAGCGTTATGCGTTGGATTTTAGGCTATCCAAAAACTATGCAGTTAAATAACAACAACACTAAGAGTCCCGCAGGAATACTAAGCACTTGAATACTAAAATTTACTGAACTTACATTCCCATAGGTGAACATAATTTCGTCCTCATCTCCGTCATGGGCAATCTCAGTCCCTTCCTCATCAGACTCTAGTGCACTTTCCAAGGTTTTATTTCCAGGTGATCTAGGAGTCATTATTCTCCTTCCCAGAATCGCAACAGAGCTAGAATAGGCCTTGTCCTCACCTGCACAAAACCTGAAAATTACTAAGACTTACTATATATAACAAACTAAAGCACAAACAGAGCATATTCAAGGATTTAAATGTATAGAAAGTGACCAAACTAGAAATTACAATTACTTTTAAATCTTAAAAGACAAGTTCTAAATCCGAGCTCCTTACACCACTATTAATGGTAATTTACAAGCAGCTACAAACCTATAAGTCTGAAAAACTGAAAACTTTTAAGAAAGTTCTGATTTGTAGATCAAACGATAAATCTCACCATCCCTAGGATTCGTTTGCAGAGGTGGAAGACCAGCGGGAATGAAATTGAGCTTCTCTCCTTGAGGCTTCACCCCTTCATCAAACCAATGATTACTCGACACAGCATTTGGAAGTGAACAAGACATCCTACAACTCCAACGACCAAATCTATCGTCCAAGGACCGAGAGAGAGTCTGGTGACTCCAAGCGGACGACGTCACCTCTCCGTCCGACGCGTACTGTCCACCGTCATTCTCCACTTCCTCCTCTTCTTCTTCAAAGGACTCTTCCTCAAAGGGAATGGATCGCCGTATACGAGGTTTCCGGCGAAGTTGGACGAGGCGGTCCAGGACCTCGTCGACGGAGCGGCGGTGAATGTAGAAGGCGGAGACGGCCATTAGTGAAGCTCCAACCAGAGCCGCCAGGGCGAGATGGAGGGTCGACGAAGAAGACGAATCCATGACGACGACGAAGCTACCCTAGGCGGCAGCGCGTGTGGCTTTACCGATGCACGTGTACTTGTTTGGCTGCAAAGTTTTGGGTTTAATGAGCGAGGACGCAAAACTGAGAACTGAGAACTGAGAACTGAGAACTGAGCGCGCGGGTTTTGAGTTGATGGGGCCGACAAAATGATGGCGTGGCGTGATTGATTGGACGAAGCGATACACGTTAACCAGCAAATCAGGGCTTGATCAATATTTCTTAACACGTGTAGAGTTAGATTTGGTGCCTTGTAGAGTCTCAAGCCCAAACACTTCTGAGCATTCCTTAATTAATTCCTTAGTTTATTACACACTTTCGTTAAAGATAAGATTTATGCCCGAGAAATTAGGTGTGATTTTTTAGTGGGTATGAGTAAAGAAGAATGGGTATAAAATAAAAAGTAATTTTTGGTAAGTAACTATGAATACAAAGCTTTTTATTTTGATTTCTTGGTTTGGACCATTGCTCTATTTCTCTCATAATCTAAAAAATGAGAGTCATTTCTTTACGTATTTTTGGCGCACATTCTCACATCTTTTGCTTCGCTCTCCTCACTTCGTCTGGTTTTAATTATGCGCACCTGTAGTCTTTTTCATTTCCTCAGCATATGCATAAAGTTCTACCATTAAAGTATCAGCTACCATAAAACAGTAAGAATTTTTTCACACTTATGTTTCTGTTTCTGCTTCTGCAACACGTTTGTCTCTAATTTTAACCCCTT
>JAOTAZ010000001.1:2985289-3003839 GCA_025629785.1 Erythroxylum oxycarpum | reverse complement strand
CCAAAGATCATATTGATGACCCGAACCGGTCGGTCATCTTGTCGCTCGGCAGTTCTATCATCCCTTGCTCTGGATGGGGCTCTCTTGTCACATCGATCGTCAGTGTTTCTGTTCTGCCTTCCCCCACCGTTTCTGTCGTTCTGTCTCCAAGGCCTTCGCCGATTGTCGGACCGATCGGTCGTACCCTCATTATCCCGATCGGTATCTTTCCCATGCTTCAAAAATCTGCCCAGCCTTTCCCTTTTGATAAGGTCTTCAATTTTGTATTTCAAGGCCCGACAATCCTCCGTGTCATGACCAATGTCTTTATGGAAACGACAGTACAGATCAGGGTTCATCTTATTGGAGGGAGTCCTCAACTTATTGGGTTCTCGGAGGGGCTCCCCATCTGCTCTCATGGCTGCCAATACTTCCACATATCGCCTGTTGAGCGGAGTGAAGGATTCTCGTTTTTGGCCCCGTCGATCGGTCAGCCTTCTCCAGCTAGACTGATCCTTTTGTCGCTTTTGTGGCTCATCTGACCTGTCGGTCGGCCCGCGATCATCGGCTTGTCGCTTCGTGTTTTTCAACACTTCCTCCAGCTGGATATACCTGTTCGCTCGACTTCTTATCTCTTGAATAGTCGTAGGCTGATCGAGGGCCAATGATTTCTTGAATTCTTCATCCCTCGTATTGTTCATTAGGGCAGCCAACATGGACGAGCAAGTAAGGTCAGGGACTTCAACAGCTTCATTATTAAAGCGAGCGATAAACTCCCGTAAGCTCTCATTCCTTCCTTGGGTCAACTGCATCACTTCCAAAATAGTTTTCTGCGGCCGCTTGCTGGTAGCGAATTGATTGCGGAACAGCAACTTGAAATCCTCAAAGCAAGTGATGCAACCCGGGGGTAGACTGTTGAATCATCACCGAGCTCCTTCTTGAAAGGCAGTACAGAACGCCTTACACTGAATCGCATCCGGGACACAATGGAGGTTCATCGTTGACTGGAAGTGCTGCAGATAGTCTAAGGGGTCGGTCTTGCCAGTATACTTTTCAGGCGTCGGTATTTTGATTCCGACTGCAGGAAGGCTATCCAGGATATCCGAAATGAAAGGAGAGCTACCGCTTACGGACGTTCGGCCCGGATGAGGATTCGCGGTCAGATTGATTCGGTCATCCGCGATTTTTTCTAGGGCTTCCGCAGAATGGCAACCGGCCATCACACCAATCTGCCGAGCGGGAGCCGGCTGTTGTTCCGTCCGAGACTGCAAGATTTGGCGAATCAATAGATCAGCCGCTTCGTCTATTTGTTTTTGAGTGAGGGACGTGTGTTGTGGTGCAGGAAGATTTGCATCCAAGGGGCGCTGGGAATTAGAGCGAGAATTGTTGTCCTCCAAGGCTATACTCTGTTCTTCTTGATCTCGGTTGTGAAGCTGTGGTTGATCATTCGGATGCGAGGAGTGAGTGCGGGAATCATGATGTGGCGGCAGAAGGGTGACGGGTAGCTGCAAACCCATCCATTGCATCGCCAATGCCTTGACGGCAGCTATATCAGGGTGGGCTACTGCCGCTTGACTAACCTGTGTGTTTTTGGACGTGGTGCCCTGATGTCGGGCCCCACGGTGGGCGCCATCTGGTTCAGCCAGATTCTGTTGAGGCTGGACGTTGCTATTCGGATCCATACGGTCTGTGGATACGGCCTCTGATATACCTGCAAAACAATAAAAGGCGCAACGGGGGTGATTGCCGGCAGGCCCCTCCGATGCTTAAGTCAGTTGTTTGGTAAGGGCTGTGGACGCTAAGAGTAGAGAAAACTAGGGTTGTGATTTCGTCCCTCCATTATGGCTGAATAGTACCTTATATATGGAATAATTGCTAGGTTACGTCTTTACGTAGGTCTTAGTGTTTGCATGGGAGACGATCTCCTACTACTAGGCCGTCGATGTCTGGGCTTGAAGTTGGCTTGGTTTGGCCGACCCAACCATAAGCCCCCCACTCCTCGACTCTGATCCAAGAGAAGGGTCGAAGGAGTACATAAGGATTGTGCGGTTGGTCGGCGTGTCTACTTGTTATAAGGTCGATTGGTCGGGTTACTAAGACATAAGACTGATCGTTCGACTCGCGGTAGGGTCGGGCGATCGCTCGGCTCATGCTATGCTAGGGCGATCTAGCCTCGATTTTAGGTCTAATTATTACTTGGCGATATGTATCTGTTGGGCGCCGTTCAAAATTTGAAACGGTGCGCTCGTTTAACTGCCGCGCAGCTGTCATGCGTGTCCTTTCGACTGTCACGCCGTTTCTGGTTTTTGACAAACCTATTTTACCACATCTCTGATTTTACCACGTGGTTAGCCTCGGCTCGGATGTCGCCACGCATCTATCATTGATTGGTACCCCTGTTTAGTTGATGTTATAAATTTTGAACTCAACAATACTCGACAGTTTTCTTTCGCTCTGCGCATTTGCTTCCCGACTTCTATTCTTTGCGTTTTCATCTCTGCTACTCTTTGCAGTCACCGGAATATACCTTTCCTCACCATTTCCCAACTAAAATCTTCTGCCAATAAGGTACGTCCTTTTTCCCCCCTGATCTCCTAAACTTTCCATTTTATAATCATGTCATCAACTAGCTCTAAAGGGGAGGTTAACACCAGAGAGGAAAATGTCGAAAGGGCCTTAGAGGGTGGGCCGCTAGGGATAACGGCGGAAACGGTGGAGGCGCCAGAGGCTGGCAGGAATGAGGCACCCGTGGTAGAAAGAATTGAGGAAGTTGGGGTGAGTGCCCGGAAGGACGGGCTGATTGTCGAGAACTCACCGAATGACCCATCGACGATTACCACGAGGGAGTTGAATCGATCAATCATCCAGTATAACATCCCCGTGGGGTGGGGGCCCAGACTGGCCTCTGCTGGTGAAAGAATTCACAACAATCCAGGAGGATATTTTGTTGTTTCGGACAGCTTTTTCACAGTCGGTGGTATGAAGCTTCCGTATGCCCCGGTTATTGACAAAGTGTGCCGTGCTTACCAGCTGAGGCCGAGCAAAATTCCCCCAAACGGCTGGAGATTTATGAACGGTCTGACCTTGCTGTGCCATCAGTTCAGATGCCCCCCCTCGGTCGGCATCCTGCGCTACTTTTTGAGAATGAACTAGAGCTCAAGTACTGGGGCTGGGATCCCTTCTCTCCAATACAGAGATGCGTACTACCGCCCTGTCGGAACGGCCTCAAAAGTCCAATCTTGGACGACTAAGTACTTCTTCGTGAGGCCTCTGGGGTCTTCTTTCGAATCCCAACCGTGGAGATACCCGTTGGCCGAGCAGTGGAACGATCTTTCGGACGTGTTCCTTAGTAGGGAGGAGAAGGAGGCGATTGATCAAATAAAAACACTCGGCCGGTATGACTTCGGTCGGCTTGTCATGGGGTATCGCGGGAGGGCCTCAGCCGATTCGTTCTTGGTTCACCCCCCGCCCCAGATTAGCGGGCTAGAAGAAGAAACTGCTCCTTCTAGTCGACCCTCCGTGATTTCATTATTTGCCATGTTTGTAGGTATTGGTTTCATCTTTTAATTTGTTTTCATGTCCGTGCAGCCATGATGAGATTTGGTGCCTTTTCCGGGTCCTCCAGCGCTTCCAAGAGCCAACGCCGGGCCGCTAGGTTATCCAGAAAGACCAACGAGCCAAGCAAAGAGGGGGAGTCTAGCTTAGAGGTCGCTCAGCTGGCTATTCCTGAGCCTCCCACGGCGCTCGTCCAGCCAATGGCCCTCGTACAGTCGACGGTGGTGGACATGGAGGAAGAGGATGAGGAGGTGGAACCACCTCTAAAAGGGAAGAAAACCGCCCTGGTTCTTGATCGACCACCCTGCTCGGCAAATGCCACTAGGGAGAAAGGAAAGGTAACGGAGAAAGGAGAAGAGTGCGTTTCCCGGTCGGAAAAGGGCAAGAGGAAAGAGCGGATGACGAGCGTCGATAAGTGGGAGCCAGCAATTAGTTTGGATAAGACCGCGTCGCTTGGGAGCATCGAAGTGGCGCTTCACATTGCTGAGAATATCATTCCTTCCGTGGATGAGGGACTTTTCGACTCGTTGGATGACCAGAAGTTGTCGACTCGTCTCGTCCGCAATTGTACAAGGGATCTGGCGTTCGCTTTTGCGATGCACCTCCGCGTCGTGCAACTTGTTGAGCAGCGCAACTCTTCAAAAGATGAGCTTTTAGAGATGAAAGAAGAGAGAGACATTGCACGAGCTCAACTGTCCTCTTTGGAAGAGGAGAAGAAACGTTGGGAGGACGAGAGGGACTTTTTGAAGGCTCAACTCGCATCGTGGGAGGAGGAGAAGAGCCGGGTGACATTGGCCAGGGACGAGCTGGAGGAGAAGTGCCAGACGTTGCAACTCGTAACCGAAGGCCTGAAGGAAAAGGTGCTCGCTACCAATTCTAAAGCAAAGAGGGCAGACGAGCTCCGATCCAAGTTTCTTCAGGACTGCCACGAGGCAGTGGATGCCAGAGTAAGAGCTGAGGACAGGGTAAAAGAGATGCAAGGCTCCATCAAAAGGGAGAGAATCGCAGCAATCAAGCGATGGAAGGAGCGGCATTTAGAAGAGGAATGCCATGAGCACTCTTGCGACCTGGTTCTTTCCATCCTGAAAAGCTGCCATAGCGTTCACGTTCCTGACGGGTCGGATCCTCCTTCCTTTGAGGACTACGCCGAGTTGATGATTCCCCCCGATCTTGGCCTCTCTTTGGGAGAAATTATGGAGATGGTCGGGGAAGAACCTCGGATCATTCCGGATGATGAGCTAGACCTTAGCTCGGATGAGGAGGAAGAGCAGTCTTTCGAGGGTGTCACTCCGGTTCTTCCAGCGGATTCTTGTCCTACCTCGGCTGCTCATCCAGCATCTCTTCCTGCCGATCTGGTTGCTTTTCCTCCTAACCCTGCCCCAGTTTTGATGCCGGCCTCCGATACTGCATTGTCGACCTCCAAAGCTACTTCTTCCGAGCTGGCTGATAGCCCTTCCCCTCCTACGAAGAGATGATTCTTATTTTTCACTTTTTGGAAGCTTACCCGGTCGGGCTTGTGACCAGGGCTGACCTTTTGAAAATGAGAACTTGTTATTTTCATTCTTCGCTCGCTTTTTTATTTTTGTTAGACGAAAACTAGGACTGTCGCTCGTTTCGTGTAAGTGATCTCTTTTCAAACACCAGTTGTATCCATTATTTGAACGACAATGATACCGACCGATGTATCGAGGCCGAGCGATCTGAGATTCTATTCTCGGCATCGCCTGGTTCCAAGATCTCGTTTGGAACCTGGCCATTCGTTGATGAGGCTGAGCGATCCGAGATTCTGTTCTCGGCATCGCCTGGTTCCAAGATCTCGTTTGGAACCTAGCCGAGCGTGGTCGAGGCTGAGCAATCCGAGATTCTGTTCTTGGCATCGCCTGGTTCCAGGATCTCGTTTGGAACCTGACCGAGCGTTGTCGAGGCCGAGCGATCCGAGATTCTGTTCTCGGCATCGCTTGGTTCCAAGATCTTGTTTGGAACCTAGCCAAGCGTTGTCGAGGCCGAGCGATTCGAGATTCTGTTCTTGGCATCGCCTGGTTCCAAGATCTCGTTTGAAACCTGGCTGATTGTTGTCGAGGCCGAGCGATTCAAGATTTTGTTCTCGGTATCGCCTGGTTCCAAAATCTCGTTTGGAACCTGGCTGGGCATTTTTGATGGCAGTTAGTATGTCATGTCATTTTAACACGTTTTGGCGAGCTTTTGTTGCCAAGAAATTTGAAAACCCTTTATTAATGATGATAGGGGCGTGAACCGTTAAAAAACCTGACTGGCAAGGCCAGGAAAAAGGTACCCACTATAGATGCGTAAGCCTCAGTAAAGTACAAAATAAAGAAATAAATAAAGCAAAGCTTATCTAGTAGTAAAACGCTTTCAAATGTTGGGAGTTCCAGGGTCTCGGTAGAGCCTTGCCATCAATGTTGCGCAGGATGTAGGAGCTATGTCTGACCTACTTAACCACTTGATAGGGTCCTTCCCACGTCTGCCCTAGCTTTTCGGGGTGCTTCCCGGCCGCCTCGACCTTTCTTAGGATATAGCCACCGATCTTTATGTCATTCGGCATGACTCTGTGGTTGTAAAACCTTGTTGCCTTTTGTCTGATAGCCTCTGATCGGGCGGCTGCTCTATCCCTATCTTCACTTAGGAGCACGAGTTCTGCTCTACGGGCTTCATCGTTTCGCTCTTCTTCGTAACCCGTTACTCTTTGGTTGTGCAGCACTACTTCCACTGGGACTAAAGCTTCTGCCCCAAAAGTCATCCTGAACGGTGTTTCTCCTGTGGCCCCGTTTGGGGTGGTTCTGTATGCCCACAACACTTCGTCTAACTCGTCTACCCAAGACTTGCGTTCGTCTAAACGCTTTTTGAGGGCATTCATTATCTTCTTATTAGTGTTTTTTGCGAGCCCGTTGCTTTGAGGGTGAGCTACTGAAGTCAATTGTAACTTTATCCTTAATCGGTCGCAGAATTCTTTGAATTTGTTGTTGTCAAACTGTCGACCATTGTCTATAATCAGCACCATGGGCATCCCGAAACGGCTTAATATATTTCTCTTCACGAAATTTTCCATCTTCTGTTCAGTGATAGTGGCGACCGCTTCCGCTTAGTGGCGACCGCTTCCGCTTCCACCCATTTGGTGAAGTATTCGACCGCCACAATTAAAAACTTCTTCTGTCTCAGGCCGAGAGGGAAAGGGCCTAGTATATCCATTCCCCACTGAGAGAAGGGGATAGGGTGGCTTACAATCTTTAATTGCTCGATCAGCTGGTGAATCAAGTTACTGTTCCTATGGCAGGCTTCACATCGGCTAATCTTTTCTTGACAATCTTTCTTCATTTTTGGCCAGTAATACCCCTGTTTGATTAGCCAATGAGCCAACATCCGGCCTCCGAGATGATTTCCGCACATTCCTTCGTGGACCTCATGAAGGTCACTCATAAAAAAACAGTGAGACTGATATGGATGTGCCAGTCTAATACGACTCAAAATCTCACTAGTTTTTGTCTACCACTAGTCACCACTCTTCTAAGTATAATGCACATTAACCAATCATAAGAGAAAAAGTACATGCTAAGGTTGTCATAGATTTTCTAGTCAATTCACACTCTAATTATGACTAAATAATCGTAGAAGCCATAGAAAAAAGAAAATGTTTGATTTTGTTTGTTTGATTTTGAGAACTTCCTAAGAAGCTACATAAACAACAATTAAGCTTAAAACATGCATAAAAACTAATATCCCCACCCCCAAACTAAAAACTTACATTGTCCTTAATGTAAAATCAAATGTAAGCAATGGAGCATTTAAGAAAAACAACAATTATGAAAATATAAAGAGACAGAATTCAACTTCCCTCGGATTGCCTCCCAAGCAGTGCCTTTGTTTACTGTCTTTGGCTCGACTCCACGTTTCTCATTCTTTATAAGGAGGATTTTCTAACCTTATCACTTCCACATCCTCCACTTGGAATCCTTTATAGAAACGTTTTAGTCGATGAATATTAACTTTAAATTTCTTGTTTGTCTGTAAGCTTTTAATTTTAGCTGCACCATATGAAAACACTTTAGTAACAACCAAAGGACCAATCCAACAAGAACGTAATTTACTTGGGAAAAGCTTAAGTCGTGAATGGTAGAGAAGAACTTTTTGTCTAGCCACAAAATTCTTCCTAACAATCATCTCATCATGAAATCGTTTCGTCTTTTCTTTGTAAATTTCTACATTCTCATAAGATTTAAGCCCAAGCTTTTCCAATTCTTGCAATTGCAGTTTCGTTGTTCACCTACCACATCCATCTTCATATTGCATTGCTTAATGGCCCAAAAATCTTTGTGCTCAATTTCCATTGGAAGATGACATAGCTTTTCATAAATTAGTCGGTATGGAGACATGTCAATCGGTGTCTTGTATGCAGTCCTATATGCCTAAAGAGCATAATCAAATTATTGACTCCAATCTTTATTGGGCTCATCGTTTTCTCAAGGATGGACTTGATTTCTCTATTTGACATTTCTACTTGCCCATTCGTTTGAGGATGATAGGTCGTAAACATATTATAAGTGATATGGTACTTCTTTAAAAGATTTTTCACCAATTGGTTGCAAAATGAGTACCCCTATCACTAATTAATGCTCGCGGTGTTCCAAACCTAGAAAAATGTTAGACTTGGCAAATTCTGTAACAACCTTAGAATTGTTAGTCCTAATGGCTTCAACTTCCACCCATTTAAAAATATAATCCACAGCTAAAAAATGAAAACAAAACCAAAAGAAGAAGGAAAGGGTCCTATAAAATCAATGACCCATACATCAAAATTTTCACATACAATTATTGGAGATAAAGGCATTTGATCTTTATGGGATAAATTACCCTGTTTTTGGCATTGTTCACTTGCTTTATAGAACATATAAGAGTCTCAAAAAATATTTGGCCAATAAAAACCATATTTAAGAATTTTCCTAGCAGTTCTATTAGGCCCAAATGGACCACCACAAATATACTAATGGCAAAATTTCAAAATTGATTCATATTCATATTCAGGCAAACATCTCCTAATCACTTGGTCAGAACAATACTTCCACAATTGAGGATCATCCCAAATATAATATTTTGACTCACTCTTTATCTTGTTCCGTTTAGCCTTACTCAAATCATTAGATATCTCATGGTTCACAATATTAGCATACCATAGAACCTTACCTTGAAGTGTTATTAATTGCTTATCCGAAAATAATTCTTGCAATGGTACTAAATCCTCCTCTTTCACAACTCAACTAAGTGATCCACTACTGAATTCTCTACACCTTTTTTGTCTTTAATCTCCAAATCGAACTCTTGGAGCAAGAGAATCAGTCTAATAAGCCTTGGCTTCACTTCTTTCTTTGATAAAAGGTACCTTCATGCTACATGATCAGAATATACAATCACTTTATAACCAAACAAGTAAGGTCTAAATTTATCTAAAGCAAACAAAATAGTTAAAAGCTCCTTTTTAATGGTGGAATAGTTGCATTGTGCTAGATTGAGTTTTCAGGAAGCGTAGTAAATAGCATGAGTCATCTTTCCATATTTTTAACCAAGGATGACACCCTTAACAAAAATGCTTGCATCACACATAATCTCAAATGGTTGACTCCAGTTAGGTGGTTGAATGATCGGTGCTGAAGTCAAAGTTCTTTCAACTTGTCAAATGCTTCCTTGCATCCCTCATCAAACTCAAAGGGTACATCCTTTTGTAACAAATGATAGAGTGTTGTTGAGATTTTACTGAAGTCCTTGATAAACCTGTGATAAAAATCTACATGGGCAAGAAAAGAACGAACCTCTTACACATTTGTTAGGTAGGGTAACTTTCGCACAATTTTGATCTTAGGTTTATCGACCTCAATTCCTTTAGATGAGATTACATGTCCCAAAACTATTCCTTGTTCAACCATAAAATGACATTTTTCATAATTGAGAACAAGATTAGTTTCGATGTAACGTTCAAGTACATAATGCAAATTATCTAAGCATGCATCAAATGAATCCCCATAGACAGTAAAATCATCCACAAAAACCTCAATAATGTTTTCAATATACTCAGAGAAAAATAGTTATCATGCAATTTTTAAAGGTGACAGAGGCATTGCAGAGTCCAAACGACATCCTTCTTTAAGCAAATGTACCAAATGGACAAGTGAAGATTGTTTTCTCCTGATCCTTATGAGCTATCATGATTTGATTATATCCCGAATACCCATCTAGAAAACAGAAGTGAGATCGTCCCGCAAGTCATTCAAGCATCTGATCAATGAATAGGAGTGGAAAGTGATCCTTACGTGTAGCATCATTCAACTTCTTGTAATCGATGCACACTCGCCGTCTATTTTGAATTCTTGTAGGCACAAACTCATTATTATCATTCTTCACCACAATATTCCTAGTTTTCTTTGGTACTAATTAGACTGGACTCACCCATTTACTGTCCGAGATTGGATAGATTATACCAACATCAAGCAACTTTAAGATCTCCTTCTTTACCACTTCCATCATTGGAGCACTCAATCTTCTTAGTGATTCTTTTGATGGTTTGGATCCTTCTTCCAATGGGATTCGGTGCATAACATAGGGCTAATACCTTTGATGTCAGCTATGGTCCACCCTATAGTTGTGACGTGGTTCTTAAGCACTCGAATGAGCTTTTCGTCTTGAAGCTTGGTTAATTTCCTTGTTATAATTACCAAAAGTGTTTCTCCTTCTCCCAAAAACATATATTTCAAATGCTCAGATAATTACTTCAATTCAATTGTAGGTGCCTGCACAATTGAAGGTAAATATTTCGTATTAGATATTGACATTTCAATAGTTTGAATACATATATTTTTGGTATTGCTTGCAGTGATAGCACAATTTCTTCCATTTCATCTGTAATGAGCAAGTTAGAATTTTGCAAAATGTTTTTCGTTATACTCACGCAAAGAATGACTTCTAACTCATTTTTACCATCCTTATCAAAAATTTCTTGAGACAAAGAATCAATGACATCAATTGATAGAATAGAATGAACATCACTAAGGTACTTCATAGCTTCAAAAATATTAAAAAGAACAATTTCACAATCAAACTCCATAGTTAATGTTCCTACATCCACGTCGATCTTCATCTTTGATGTCTCCGAAAAAGGTCGAACCAAAAGGATTGATGCAGAATTAGACAAAGGCTCTCCCTCTATATTCAACACATAAAACTCAGTTGGGAAAACCAATTCGTTAATTTGCACTAAAACATCCTCTAAAACCCCTTCCGAATAAGCATTAGATCTATTAGCTAATTGAATTATAACACGTGTTTCTTTTAACAATCCTAAATTCAATAAAGTATAAATGGAATATGGCATGACATTTATTGAGGCTCCTAGGTCTAACATTGCCCATTTGAATCTATTGTCACTAATTTTGCAAGGAATTGTGAACGTACCTGGATCCTTACACTTTGGGGGAAGCTTTCTCTGAATGATTGCGAACACGTTCTCCCTTGCACTTACTTTCTCATCTCCCCTCAATTTCCTTTTAAACATGCATAACTCATTGAGAAATTTAGCGTATCGAGGAACTTGCTGTTAGAGTAGTGCTTTCAAGACAATCACCTTTAACACTTTTGTACAAACTTTATTTTGATTAATAAAGCGAAAGACAATTTTCATTAATTTGATATTCATTTATTTATGAATTGATGTCATTCTTAAATCAAATTAATGAAGTCTATGATACAAAACATAGCATTAAGGAAATCATGATGAGATTATGATAATGAGATTCCTATCATGTGTAATTATGATAGTATCTAATTTATCTCTAGTCATAGGATTAATGAGACAGGACATTGATAATTCGGATAAACTAGCACATGTTATACTCCTTAATTTGATCAAGCAGTGGATCTCATAAACTGTAAGCATAAGATGTTTAGAGTTAATATGTGGACGTTTACTAAGAACAGTAAGTACATCAGATGACCCGCTATGAGATTATCATATGAATGATCTATCAAATGTCAGTAATTAATCTCATCATAACAATGATGCAAATATCTTTAGACTTGAGATACTTAAGGATATCTTAGATATTAATCCTGTGCTTGACACCATTCCTTATTGCCTCAAGATGAGGTCGCTCATAGGATAGTGATTGGGTACAACTATTGGTATTCGAAGGTAGTTAGGTAGTCAATAAAGGATTCGCCACTCCTGATAGAAGGAGATGATACCCACGGCCTTTTTTCAAGGTCATTACTCGGGGGTCTCTGGCCAGAGCAATTATATGTCATAAAGAGAGTCTTCAATGACACATTAAATAATAAGATCCCTAGGATAAGAACTAACCTCACTTGGAATATATTTGACATAGTTACTCTAGTGGGATTTGACACATAGCCCATACTCCGAACCAAGTAGTGTATAGGATGATAAAGGAACGAATCGCATGGTAATAGACTATGGAAAGGTTCACAAGTCGGATAATTAACTATCGAAGAGTTCGAGTGTTAATCCACTTACGTTCTAGTAAATTGACATCATAAAACCCTTCATGATTTGCTCATATTAAGAGTAAATTTAAGTGACCAAAATAACTGAGAACCTAAGGGTCACACGCATAAAAGATCGGATGAAAAACAAAGTGTGCATGGCTGTCAATTAAGCAAGCCTAATGACAAGTGGTACATAAGTGAGTTCTTCACTAATGTACACAAGAATTTTTACCCAAAAACACACTTAATAGAGAAGCTAAGAGTCTAGAAGAGTTCTGGAAGTTGAAAGGGGTGATCTTGAGATTTAATCATGCAATTTTAAACAATTGTTGCATGAGATAAATTGCATGTAACTTAGTTTTGATATAACACTCACTAGAGCATCTAGTTGAACTCATCTTGTTTGGTGCTATAACCACCCTTACACACTAATTTTTCTTCATCTTTACATGCTCTCTTGAGGCCAAATAATGTGTTTAGCATTTGATACAACCTAAAAAAGGAGAAGATTTAAGAAAAGAGGAGTATTTGTAAGGAACATATGTTTAATTTCATATTCTTATAATCTGTCCTTACATGTCCTTGCTAGGAAAAGGAGGTAAAGTCTTAGTAAAATTTTTAACCACAGTAGATTTAGAATTTACTTAAGTTTTAGTTTCTACTTCTTTTGGAGGCACTTTAATTTCCTTTTCAGATTCTTCCTCATCGCCAACGACAAGAGTCTTATGTGGTGCCTCTATTTCTCTACCACTTCTCAAGGTTATAGCACTTGCATTCTATTTTAGGTTCATAATAGTTTGAGAAGGAAGCTTACTCGAATTTTGATTTTTCCAATCGACTCACCACAGTATCTATTTGACTTAGTTGATTCTCTAAATTCTAAATGATAGCCCTTGTTTGTTGTTGGAATTGTATGCTATTATTTTAGAGCTTAGTGGTATTCTAAGTCATCATTTATTCCAGTGAAGGTCTCAAACTTGATAGTTGAGCTTGTCTTTAATATGGTTGTTGATAGGAACCTTGTTATTGTCCTTGCTACCTATAGTTGTTGAATCAGGGATTCTTCCATCTTGAGTTATATGCATATGGGTATTTAGGATTGCTTTATGGTTGACCCAAAAAGCTTTCAAAAGCATTCACTTGTTCTGGAGATATATCTTGTAAATTTGGATACATTTTAGTGGGATGTCCTGCCATTATGCAAATTCCACATACCTTGCCTTGTTGAGCACCATTTGCAACCATTTACCTAACCAAAGATGTTAACCTACCTATTTGTTGCTACAATGTAGCAGTACTAGCTTCACTAACCTTTATTGTCGGGGTTCCTCTCGAATACTGAATTGTTGGGAGTTAGTAGTCATGTTGGAAATGAGATTTTGTCTTCAATAGGTGTCTTGTCTAAGAATGCACCCCCGCTTGCTGCATCTATCATATTTCGTTATTGTGGCATAAACTCCTCATAAAGATACTAGATTAAGAGTTGCTCAATGATTTAATGATGCAGGCAGCTAGCACACAACCTTTTGAAATGCTCCCGGTACTCATATAATGTTTCGCCATGATGTTGTCAAATTGCACAGATCTTCTTTCGAATATTTGTAGCTTGAGACGCAAGAAATAATTTTTTTCAGAAAAGGCCTCTACATCTCATTCCTAATGGTAATTGATTCGAAGGGCAAGTAATAAAGCCAATCTTTGCCACTGTCTCCCAACGAGAATGAAAATGTCCTCAACTTAAAATGCTCTTCTTATACCCCCGCTAGCTTCATAGTAAAACGAACCACGTGGAACTCCTTAAGATGCTTGTGAGGATCTTTACCTAGCATACCACGAAAAGTAGGCAAAGGATGAATTAGACCAAACTTAAGCTCAGAAGCAAAATTAATAGCAGGAAAATCAATGCAAAATGGTTGATGATTAAAATCAAGGGTAGCCAATTGTTTAAGAATAGGATCATTTTTTTCCTCAGCCATGTTACAATCAGTATTAGAAATGGAATCATAAGAAGAATCAGGAAGTAAATCTAAAGCTATTTGAATTTTTGGTGAAGAGTCAAGTTTTCTGTTAGATTATGATGGATCCTCAAAACTTTATCACTCTATGTAATGTTCTTTCAAGTTTTGGATCAAATTTCAATTCACTAGTGTGAGAAGATCATGTCATGCACTGAAACTAACCAAACAAGAAAAGAAGTTAACCATAAATAAAAATAAAATAAAACAAATAAATTCATAAAAGAAAAGGATATTAATCCCCAGCAACGACACCAAAATTGATCAAGCATTGTAACCCTACCAAATTAACTAAACCCACAATTATAACAGTAGTAAGTCTAGCTCAATCCCACAGAGATTAAATCGAATCACTTTCCTAAATTCTACGTATATGTAAGTGTAGTAGATCAAATGAATTAACATTTAAACACATATCAATATAAGTCAATAAAAACATAGGGTGTTTTATTTACAATAGGTCGTACTTTACATGGGAGTATCTTAAATGAGAAAAACTGAATGTAATAGTGGTTGAAGAGGAAAGTGAGAGCGAAGTTTTCCCTCTATTAAATCCCCTATAATTACCAAATATGTTAACCAGTAAAATGGGTATTACTTATGCCTCACTAATGTATGTGAATGTTTGGATAAACAAATCAGAAATGGTAGCAATGGTTGATACAAGTGTGACTCACACTTTTATTATGGATAGGATTACTGCCAAGTTTAGGTTAAAACTAAATCAAATAAATACAATAAATGTTAAAAACAAGAGATGTGGCTAGTATAGTATACAATATACTAATTGGGATGGACAAATGGAAGAGAAAAAGTAACATGATAATAATACCATTGGATGATTTCAACATGATCTTCGGTATTGATTTTTACGATCATACAAAGAAGTGGTATAGCCACAATTGGGTGGAATTTTGTTCACAAAGGAGAAAAGTCCTTACTTTGTGAAATATCAAGATTTTGGTAGGAAAAAAATAGTAGGAAACCTTCAATCATTTCTGTAAAAGTAGTGGAGAAAGGACTAAAATATAGGAAGTTAACTTATCTTACTACCATGGTCAAAGTAAAGGAAGGAACTTTGATGAAGGTACCAAATGCGATTGTCTTATTACTATAATTATATTAAGAAGCCATCCCACTAAACTATCAAAAGAATTGCCTCCCAGGAGAGTGATAGACCGTAAGATCAAACTGGAATCAAAAGCAACTCCCCCTGCCTATGCTCCTTATCGAATGTCTCTATTAGAATTGAAGGAACCCTAAAACTAGTTGAACGAGTTATTAAAGGCAAGCTATCTTATAAACTATGTGCTCTACGAATTTTTAGATGATTTTTTTTGTTGTCTATCTTGATGATGTACTAATGTATAGCAACTCTATATCAGGGCATATAGTTCTTTTGAAATAGATGATGAAGTGCTTAAGGAGGAATGTGCTCTACGTCAAAATAGAAAAGTGTGAGTTTGCTAAGACAAAAATAAAATTCTTAGTCCATTTGGTGGGCAAGAACCAAGTCCAAATGGATTTGAAGAAGATGCAGACTATTGTAGAGTGGCTAACTCCTACTTAATTATGGAAATTATGGTCTTTCCTTGGTCTTGCAAATTACTATTGAGAGTTCATCAACAACTATTCTTAGAAAGTAACCTATCTCACAGTTTTGTTAAGAAGGAGATGAAATGGAGCTAGACAGATCATTGTGTGGATACTTTCAAAATCCTTAAATAGGTCATTGCATCATAACTTATTTTAAGGTTTCCAGATTTTGAGTTACGATTCAAAGTCTATATTGAAGCATCAAAAAAAGCAATTAGAGGTGTACTGGTTCATAAAGAACATCTAGTAGCTTTCAAAAATAGGAAACTTAATGATGCAAAATAGAGGTATTTTGCACATGAAAAAGAGATGATAGCAATAGTACATTGCTTATGAATATGGCATCTCCACTTGATATGATCAAAATTTATGGTTCAAACGGATAATATGACAAACACTTTCTTCAAAGTGCAAGAATTTTTAGGAGAATATGACTTTACTTGGGAGCACAGATCAGGAAAGTGTAACCAAGTAGTTGATGCCCTTAGTTAGAGAGAAGTATTAGTACTTATTACAATATTTCCTGAATAGAATATGGCTTGTGGAAAGAATTTAGCAAAGTGGTAAGTTTGACACCAACTATTATCGATTGTTGCAGGAAATTTGTGATGGAACAAGTAAACATTATTGGTTTGATGATAGGTTGATTGTGGGAAAAGAAGGTAGGTTATATGTTCCAAGTTTTCGTGGTATGCAAAGAGAGATCATATATGAGTCTCATGATGCATAACAGGCAGACATCCTAGAAGAAAATGGATGATGAAGCTACTATCTTGTTCTTATGTTTAGCCTCACATAATGTAGGACATCAAAGCCTATTGTCAAACTTGCTTGGCATGTCAACAAGATAAAGTCAAGAGGTAGAAGAAAATTAGGTTACTTCAGTCTTTGCCCATTCCAGAAAGGCCTTAGATGTTAGTATCTCTTGACTTTGTTATGGATTTTCCAAAGTTGATGGTAAAGCTTCAGTGTTGGTGGTGGCAGATCAACTTACCAAGTATATTTTTTCATTACGACTCTAACAACTTGCTTCATAAAAGTAGCTAGGCCCAGCCTTGGGCAAGGTTAAGAAGGGCTTTGCCCAGGGCTCACCCTCATTTAGAACAAAATAAGGCTCACTCTTGATTCTTATAAAGAACAAAATGAGGCAAAATATGGCCCACTTTGGACCCTTATAAAAAGCAAAATAAGGTAAAATAGGGCCCAGTTCACTCTTAACACTCATAAAGAGCAAAATTATGCAAATCCTCTTAGCTTTCTTTTTTTTCATTTGATTTTTTAATTGTTCTCTTAATCTTAATGTTACGAATTAATGCACCCATTAGATTCTTTAATTGTGTCATAATGAGGGGCTTAAGGTATCCTCTTTAATAATAAAAATACGCCTTTAAAGTTTACATATTTATATATTGTCGAATTATTGGGACCCTTTTTTTTACTTTGCCCAAGGCCTATAAAATATCAGGAACAACCTTGGAAGTAGCAATTGCTTTGTTTTATTGAAACATGGTAAAGCACTTCGACATTCTAGGAGATATGGTGAGCGATCAAGATATACGATTCATTGGTAGATTCTGAACCTCATTATTTAATATGATGGAAGCATAAATAAAATTCTCCATAGTAAATCAACCACAAATAGATGGGTAGATCAAAAGAATAAACGTTTTAATGGAAGACTACTTGAGCCACTACATAAGTGCCAGCTAACAAAACTAGATAAAGTTACTAAATAGTGCATAATTTGTGTATAAGCTACAATGATCTTCCTTTAATAGGCCCTCACTCCATTAGTGGTGGCAAAGTAGTATATGTGAGGCAAATGTCTTGCTGCTTATACATTTGCAAGGAAAAGACATTTTACGGAAGGCTAAAAATATCACAAGGAATCATATGGACCAACATTAGCAGCTTCTAGATTTTAATGTAGGAGACAAAGTCGTATTGAAACTCACACCCCAAATTTGTAAAATGATAAATGGGAAGGCAACTCATAAAGGATTGATGCCTAAGTATGATGGTCCCTTCAAAGCCATCAAGCAAGTTGGGAATGTCATTTATCATTTAAAGTTGCTCAAAAAACTAAAAATACATCTTACTTTCCATATAATTTTTTTGCATAGGTTTTACAAGGATAACAAAGAACTAGAATGTAACAAGGCAAAGCGAGCCTACACAATGGTGTGAAAGCAATTCGATGATAAAATAAGTAAAATTCTTAACCATCAATTGTTAGGACAACATATGTTGGACCCTGAACCTTTTTGTAAGTTAGAATTGTTAAATAAGAAATTATTGGCAATTATTCATGTGTAGAAAAGAGAAAAATCCTTGAATTTGAAAAGATATAGAAAAGATGGTTGAGACACAAGAGGGATTGTATGTGAAATATTGGGAGTTAAAAGCTAGAAAATGAAATTGAAACATGTTCATTGAGCATGCCCCGATGTTTTAGTCATAAATTGGTCTCTAGTTATCCAAATGAGATGATTTTTTATTTGGATTAAACTAGATAGATAAGGCTACAATTTATATGATGAAATTGAGTTCAAATTCAATCTCTAAGAAAGTAAATTTTTGAATGGAAATTGAGCACAGAATATTGTTTTTGGATATGAACAGTCTGAACATGTTTGGAGTATAACTCTTAAACTATGGAACCAAATTAAATAATTTTGATGTCATTAGAAAACTTAAGACAATGAGGAACCTTTTTCTAGAAGGAAGTTTTATCAAATTCCTTCAATTTCATGATTAGAAAATGCCTTGATTTTTGGAAAGAGTTAGGTAAGGAATTAAATGAATTTTGAAGTCTTAATAGATTATTTTGTGGAATTAAGTAGCATGTTAATGGGAGTTAATTAACATGTTAATTTTAGTAAGACCATATGACATGGATT